>PVKN010029785.1:0-12906 GCA_004027915.1 Capromys pilorides
CTTCATAGTAGTTTTCAGAGTAGAAGATGTAGGCATGAAATACTATCCAAACAAGATTAGCACGTATATTTCCTTTCAATGAGGAATTGAAAGAAATAGCTAAGAGAAAATAGCTACAGGACAATCTTAACTATCCTGTTTATGTTATATTTTTTCCTTATCTTTTCCTTTCTTCCCCTTTCTCTCATCAAAGTTTCTCTTTTCTTTGAACAGTTTGTTCCCAATTTAAATATATATTGTACATTTTAACACTAGTGAGACAATATGATCTTTACACATGTGAATCTGTCATGAATATGGTCTCAAGGTGCATCCATTAGCCTATAAACTCTCCAGCTTATCCTCCTATATGACTGTGTAGTACTCCATTATAATTTTTTTAAAACCACATCTTTTTATCCATTCCTCAGGATTTGGGCATTTGAGGTTATTTCTAAAATTTAGCTACTACAAATTATGCAGCTATAAACATGAATATGCATATTTTGCTGTAGTGTGATGTTTTTAATTCTTCTAGGAAGATACCTCGAAGGGGAATAGATGGATCGAATGGGACCTCTAACCATAGCTTTTTGAGGACTCTCCACGTTGATTTCCACAGTGGCTGTACCAATCTGCACTCCCACCAAGAGTAGAGAAGGGGTCTTTTGTTCCCTACAGCCCCACCAGCATTTGTTATTGGTTGACATCTTGATGGTAGCCATTCTTTCAAGAGGCAGATGGAATCTAAATGTTTTAATTTACACCTCTTGAATGAGCAGTGATGTTGAACATTAAAACAAGGATAATGGAAAGAAAAATCGTCTTTGTTCAATGATTTCACAAATTTGCATAAAGAATTCTAAAGTTATCATATTCTCAGACCCATGAGTCAGCATCTGAGAATCTACTCCAAATGAAAAAGAGTGCAAGTAAACAAAGCCAAAGGTAGGTTTTCAAGAACGAGGAATCTAAATTCTGCATGGCCTCCAATGGCAGAACGGTACAGAGACAACAGAGACCAGCGCAACTGCCCAGGGGAAGTGGGGAGTGTGCCCTCACCGGGAAGGCAGAGCACTCCCTCCCACAGGAGGGAGAAGGCAGATGCTGCAGCCGGAAGTGGCAGGAGCCCTTTGCAATGATGTGTTCGGGCCAGTCATCCTCATCCATACTGGCCACACAGTTCACGGAGCAGAGCGAGTTTGTGCCCACCTCACCGCATCGCAGGCACAGCCTCCTCCACTTGCTTCCAGGTTTCTTGGGTGCCAGCCCTGCCTGTTCTAGGAGCCCAGGCCTTTCACTGCTACCATCATGCATGCCTGCCCAGCACTTGCCCTGGCTCTTCAAATTTCTGTAAATAAAATGAGGGACACACCTGGGCACTGACCTTCAGGCCAGCAGCTATTGGGAATCACAGACCCATGACACCTAGTTCTGCGTACTTCCCAAAGGGATGAACAGTGGCTTGGGACTTCTGGTATCATCCTTTTGAGATATCCCATGGCGTGCCCCATTAGGGTGGGCCATCCTTTCCATCCACTAAGACTAAGCAAAAAGATGCTCCAGGGCGAGATCCTTCTAGCACAAGACCACTGCTGCCTTCTGAGTCACCTGACAACCCCCTCACCACTTTCCTCAATCAGTAAACACTGAGTTTCTGGCTGCCTCTTGGCCTTTTGTTCCTGAGAACAGCTGGCCCTCCTGGGTCCCCACTGCACCGCCATTTCACCTCTTGCTTTCTTTCCACATTGCACTGCAACACCTGGCCAGAGGTTGGGGGCTCACAGAAGCAGTCCCCATAGGGAGAGGCATGAATGTGTAAAAACAAACTGTCCCTGTGTGCTGCTGTGTAGGTGCCATGCAAGGGCTTGTCCGTCTTGAACATCTTCATTTGTCTTCTCACAGTGTGAGTTATGTGTGCACAGCTGAGGAGGGAGGTTGTTTGTATCCCAGAAAGTGTCAGCCCCAGCCTTCGCCTTCGTCCCTTCTACCATGCATTGCTCCTCTGCAGTGTTTCTCCCAAGCTGGCGGAACAGGAATAGCCTGTCTGCAACTCTGCCTGTGCCTCTGAGCAGGCCTGACTTCAGTGCCTGCTGCAGCACCCACTGACCTCATCTGTTCTTGGTGGATACATGTGGCATGGATGAGCAGGAACTTGAGGAAAGCACGAGTTCTGCAGAAGATCAGATTTGGGCATCCGCAGGCCCCCACGGGCCGCCACAGCTCTAGTTGCACTCTGAGGCATGGAGCGGCGAGGCACTTGGCACTTGGGTCCCCATTTTATTCCCATCTCTGCTGCTTGGGCCTCCTTAGCTCTAGGTCACAAAGACATCCTCCCCCTGCTGCAGGACAGCCCATAACAATCCAAAGGGAGATGTTTTGCCCCGAGGAGCTAGAGGGCAATGTGCATTACATTAGTGGCTGGAAAACCCAGGCTCAAATCACCAGTCCAGATGCAGGCTTGAGTTCAGTTCAAATATGGCTTGCAAGTGGGAAGTACAAGGCGGATAGCAGGTTGTTATATGATTGGTTACGTGGAATACAAGAATTACATCTTATTCTGTCAGGCAGGTTCATATAGGAACACTCTGGGAGGGACTGAGCATAGTGGGGAGAAATGAAAGTGTCCTTGACTGGGCCAGGCTTCCCCACACATGACAACCTTGAAGCTCTTGAAGCACTTGGAATTGCTGTGTATTTTCAAAACACAAGCCGGACACAGTCAGTTTGACCCACACATGGTTAAGGGGGAGCCACTGAGCCTAGACATTCAAGGCTGGCTACATAACAGGGAGCAGGGGCATAGTCACAGACTAAGAGGTGATTTCGAACCTTTGCTAGACTATGTCTACAAGCCTGCTGTCCTACAAGTGTGCCCCAATACTCCTGTGGCACAGCCCTCTCCCCAGAGCACAGAGCTGTCTCCGCTCTCCTCTCACGTTCCCTAGGCTGCAGACCCCGCTCCGCAGCCTTCGCTCCTCCAGTACTCAACACTCTCCAGGGGCTCTTGGTGCAGTCCAAGTTCAGTCCCCCAGCCTGCGGGCAGAACCAAATGTGGATCCGCCAAGCATAGTGGGCTTAGACTGTCTGACTGCTGGGGTCAAGCACCAACCAAGCTGACTGAATCCTTCTGAAATTCCACGAGGCAGCAATTTCCCCAAACCCTAGCTCTACACATTGGCTGCACACTAGGACTGCAAGATGTAAGCTCTTTAACGCCTTTTTCCACTATGCCACCAATCCTTCAACCCAGCTTGAAGGAGTGACAGAAAGTTTGGAAAGTGGGGAGACACAGCAGCAGAACATGGAAGTCACACGTAAAACGATAAGTGAAAATTCTACTTGTGATGTAAACTTCAGTAATCTAGTGTAAATACATGTGGTGATGTCCTGTATCTGTAGTTAGACTTTATGGTCCCCCCCCTCAGATTTGGATCATGCATGCAGTGTTTCAGTCAGCGTTTACCAGAAAAAATGGATATAACACAAGATTGGTTTATGATGATCAGCCATGGTCAGCCACAGAGTTGGGTGCGGAAGAACACAGACAGGGTCCACAGCCACTGGAGACCGAAGGATCCAGTCAAAGGCCTGGTGCTCACTGCAATGTCCCATGTGAGTCCGCTTCAGGAGGCCAACAGCTATTCTGTGGAAGGCTGAAGCATAGATGCCAGAAGGCTGGAGGATCTGCACCAGAAGCCAGGAGATGATGTCCAAAATGAGACGGAGACTGAAGTTCTTTCAAAACAGCAGAAGCAAGGCCACCCTTCCTCACTTTCCCCTTACACCCAGGTGACAAGCTGTCCTGTGGTGGGTCATCCTACTCAAGGATTGCTTACTCAAGCTGATACAGTCAAGCAACCATCACGTTCCATGATGTTATAGAATTAGATGCTTTAATTAGAACCTAACTATACATCCATTGAGTGAAATGGACACTCAATTAAGAAGCATCTCAAGGCTTCTTCCTCTCTCATGTAATGAGCCTGCCTTGTACCAACACTGAGCACAGTTTTTAAACGTTTTCCTTACCACCTAGACTACCAGTTATTGTAGTCAGAGGAGTCATAAGCGGGAAGAGCTTTATGTGACCAGCCTGACACAGTTATATCAAAACTGCAGCTGGCTCTCACCGTGGCTATAGTTTGGGTAACACAAACTTCTGCTCTTTGTTATGGATCCCAGTCCACATTCTTCATCTTTGGCTCATTTCCTTCACAAGGCCAAAGCTGGGGCTGCGAAGCTGAGGCACACCAGCACAGGGAGATGAGGCTGAGCAGATAAATGTCCTGCCAAGCACCGTGCGCCAGGAGGGGAGGTGTGGCCCCAAGGTCGCGGTGGTGCACTAGCCAGTAGGCACTCTGGTTCAGCACCTGAATGTAATTTGGCATGGGCTCTTGATCAGCCCAAATGTTTTTGAGATGTTGCAACAAGCCATAATGCTGAGTGGATGCCTACTGTGCAAACCTAAGCCCAGACGAGGACTGTGGAGCACAGGTTTAGGAAAGGTGCAGGGAGCTTAGTTCCTGGGGCAGAAGTGGATTACTGTTCTGCTCCTAGAAAAATCCACAAAGGCATAGAACACAAAAGAAAAACTGGTAAGTTGAACCTCATCAAAATTTTAAGTTTCTTTTTCAAAAGACATCATTACAAAATAAGAATAAAACCCAAAAGATGAAATGATGTTTCCTTACCACCTAGACTACCAGTGAGAGAGGAAAGAGTGAGAGAGGATGCTCATATAAAATAGAAGACAGACTTCCAGTAAAAATAGAATAGAAGATATATTAATGGCCAAGAGGCACTAGGGAAATGCAAATTAAAGCCACTAAAAGATACAACTAAACACCTATTACGATGTTTGACAATAAATCTCCTTAGCAAAACTACTTTCAGCAGAGCTGGAGAAATAGTCAGGTTCTGCCAGTGAAAATGTGAAGCATACAATCCCCATGAAACCTGTTCTAAATTTTCCTTAAAAGGTAAACACATGTCCCAGCCATCCCATTCCTGAGGTAGACAGCCACCCATGAGAAATGACAATGTATGTGCAGACAAGCGTGTCTGTCCACCCACTGGGGAGGCTGCAGCAACAGCCAAGAGAGCAGCCTCAAACAGCAAAAATTCTTTTTCTCTCAAAGTTGAGGTCAGACCTGAACCTACAGTGCCGATGGCTGGGCTCCTGCTGAAGGGCCTGGGGCAGAATCTCCTCTATGCCTCTCTCCTAGTTCAAGAGCTGCTGGTCGAGCCTCAGCACTGTGGGCCTGCCAACATATCACTCCAGTCCCCTCTTCCACAGTTAGGTGGCCCTCCCAACCTATCTTTGTGTGTCCATCCTCTCATCAGGACCCCAAGGATCAGGGCCCACCTCAATCTAGTAGGTGCTCCCGTTAATGAATTACATGTGCAAAGACCTTATTTCCAAGGTGAGGTACTGAAGGTTAGGATTTGAACATATTAATCTACTACCCTGGGAGAAAAATTCCCATTAGTGAAGGAATGACAGAAAATATGTGGTATGTTAACGTGACAAAATTAGTAGCTGACCAAACAAACCCACCAAGTAATGACACAAATAATAAAATATGGTGTTACGCCAAATGAAAACAGCTGAACTTCAAAGAGTAAAGGCTCATGACTATACACAACTATCAGTGTGAGCTCAGCTCCGTGGTTACCTAAGAAGACAGATTGCAAAGATGCGTGAGGGACCTTGGAGTGGTAGAAACGTTCCCATCTTGATCTTGGTGATTGTTTCATGGGTGCATGCACTGTTAGATATGAGTTAGGATAGGCATGCATCTACTTTCTCTTAGTTCATTGAGAATAAAAGTTTATACTAATATTGTTTAGATAAGATATCATGTCTGCATCTTGTTCTCTTAATAACTGTTACAAAAACAATATACAATGTATTAATTATTATAACTGTCCTACTAACCTGTTTTGAAACTGATTCATTGTTATTTTCTTTTTTCTCATTAAAATGAATAAAAAATTCATTTCATTGCATTGTACTGTAAGTGTTCACTTTCATTTGCACAATTCAACTTGTTTTTAATTAAAAATAAGTTGAGCTACCTTTAAAATGATGGAGTTTGAAGGGCCAGCCAAATAGGTCAGTGGATTAAAGCACCTGCAAGCAGGCGCAGGGGCCAGGGGTTCAATCTCCAGGCCTGCCATGCTGGTGGAGTGCGCCTATAATCCCAGCTCTTGGGAGGCTGTTAACAGGTGGATCACTACATGTCCAATCTGGTAGTGAGACCCTGAAAACCCTGTAGAGCCTTCCCTAAAAAATACAGAAAGAAAAATATGGGGCTTGAGTTCTAGCTAGATTTAATGAGAGGAGGGAGAGGAACTACATTTTTAACTAACTGGGGAATGGAAAAACAATCAAAATTCTTTGACAGCTTGACTTTTAATATCAACCCTAAAGATGCTGAAGTGGTCAGGACAATCGGTCTGAGTAGGAAAAGCAGCATGTCATCAGAATGCTATATGTGACAGGTATCAACAACATAATTCAGAAAGCTCTTAATATATTATGAGTATGAAAGGTCTAGACCCAAGCTTTGTAGTTGAATTCCATTATCATAAAAATTCTTTTTGTCTGGTGTAAGCCACATCTCTCATCCCGTCTCAGACCTGGTTCTGTCACACCCTCTGGTCTCCCAGTCTGTGTCCCACACTGGGGCTGGAGTGCTCAGCCTAAACCAAAGCAGATTCAGACTTTCTTCCATCTCCTCAGGAGAGGCCTCCCCTGACCTGACACTGCCTCCAGTCACTCTTGGCGCTCACTCTGCCCTTCCTACTGCCCCCAGAACATGCCAGGGAAGGCCGTGGTCTCTTCCTGGGGTGTTCTGCTCCACAGCTGTTTGGGCCACTCTCTCGTTTTTCCATTCACTCATCTCTAAGTCTGTACTGCCGACTCAACACCCTGTGCCTCAGTCTATTTATGTTGACCGATCAGACCACAGAGGCCGCGTGCTCTGAAGAGGAAGAAGTGCATGCCTCAGCACTTTGGAGCCCAGGAAGTCCCAGGCAAGACATGGCCATCCAGAGGATTTCCCTCCTGCATCTCCTCATGATGGACAAAGGAAAGGCAGCAGAGTGTGACAGCCCAGGAGAGCAGGAAAGCCCTGCCTCACTTATAACAAGCTCACTCTTAGCTCCTGGCTAGGCTGGGGACACTAAGCCACCCTGAGGGCACAGCCTTCGTAACCTGATCACCTTTGACTTGATCCAGTTCCCAACACTGCTGCACTGGGCATTCTGTTTCCAGCACATGATCAGGTGTCGTGTTCAGATCACCGCATGACATCACTGGCCACCAAAATCCATGTTAAAAGTAGGCACTCAGCCCATTCATTATTTTGCTTAGAAATTTCTTCCACCAGATTTCTAGGTTCTATTTCTCTTAAAGCACCTGGGCATGGACCAAGTTCTCTGCCACTTCACAGCAAGGACAGTGTTTACTGTGGATTCCAATACTGTGCAAACCCATTGCTAAGACCTTGCTAGAATGTTTCTACCGATGTACTGATAGCTGCCATTTATGTCACCTCTGAGAGCTTGCAGATGTTCCCTGTGGCAGGTCTGCCTGCTGAGTCCTCCCAGAAGCACCCTGCATGTTCCCCTGACACCTGTTCTGGCTTCTGTTGGCCTCCTCTTCCTCCAGATTTTTCTAGTCTCCACAGGTTGCTTGGCTCCAGAGTCATACATTTCCATGCATATTACAACAACATTTCCTTAGTCATTTTGTGTTATGATAATAGAATTTCTGAGCCTCGGGTTTATTTTAAAAAAAAAAAAAAAAAAAGATTTTTGTCTGCTGCTGGCTCTGGGGTGGTGGGAAGTGAACCCAAGGGACCCATGGCTGACAAGGACCTGTACACTGATCATTGCTGACAGAAGGCACAGGGCAAGAAAGCAACAAGCAACCAACTCACTTGCATGATGCAGGGCTCTGAGAGCAGCCAGTGGCTGCTGCTTTCTTACCACTTGGGGGAGAATGTGGGGCTCCCTACCTCAGGCACTGTCCCGCTGTCCTGAGTCACAGAGCCCTGATTCGTGACGGTGACACTGCCCAGGTGGAATCTCACTGTCACATCTACTGGACAGCTTAGAGTGTTGGCCACAGGACGCACACTCAAAGTGGACATGGCACTCAGGGAACAACTGTGCTTTCGAACAATAATAAAGACAATGTTACATCATTATTAGTTTATGCATATGGTTAAGGTAGCTCATCAAGTGTGATTTCAAAACCACCTGTGTGGGCTGGGGAGTTAGCTTGGTGGTCTAAGCATCTGCCTAGGCAAGCAGAAGGACCTGGGCTTGATTTCCAGGTACTGCACACCCTACCTGCCCTGCACACTGCGCCCGTCACTGAAAACAGGCATAGTGGCGTACTTCTGTAATCCCAGCACTGGAGAGGTTCAGACAAGAGGATCACTATGAGTCTGACCTATGTAGAGAAAGCCTGTACCAAATGGACAGACAGACAGACAGACAGACAGCAAAGCAAACCACCTGTGTGTAGCACCTGACCACAGATCCCAGTGCAGCTGCCCTGTACAAAATGCTACCTGTGCTGGGTGGGTTCTTCATGGGCTTACCATTGATTCTGCACCACACACTGTGTTCTCCTCTCCACTGTGTTGTTTCCAGTTGTAACTTATAGTTCATTCTTGTCTCATATTACTTAAAAAACAAACCAAGCCTGTGAGAGCTACAGAGCACAAACTCAGGCCATGTGCTTCAGCTGCTGGAAGTAGCTTTCTGTCAAGATACAATAATGTGTATTCCACGAAGAAGAATTGAAATTCAGCTTTGGTTTAAAACAATGATTACACTTGCAAAGGCTCCATGAAAGACTCAGGAAATCTGCATCAGACCATCCAGACAGAATGTAGATTTTTCTCAGGGCAACTAAAATCCAATCAGATGTTTTGTCGCACTCATTCTGGATTTGACTTCTACCCTGTATTTCTAGCTCTCCTGTTTCCTCTGTTCCTGTCAAGTTTCTTAATAATTAGTGTCCTTGGTATCCTTAAACACTGGAGATTTAAGTCAGTCTCATAATTTCAGTTTCCTGTGGATGCCCAAGGTTCTGATAGTGACCCAGGTCACCTATCAACTGGCTAGAAGGTCCTCCTGCTCCCAGAAACATTTCTAGGCAGCAGCTCAGCTGCGCCTTTGGTGGTCAGGTGTCCCACAGCACCTGGGGGATGTGCCCACCACATCATGTGCGTGGTCCAGGGTTTTCTTCCACATTACCATCAGAACACCATGCAAAGTTCCTTCATGTCACCAAGATCAAAACTTGTCAGCCGTGTGGCCAGTGCTTGTGGAAGATAAGGCACAGCGGCCTCCAAGACCTGCAGCCAGCCCTGGAGCCACATGGCTGCCCGTTTCCAATTTAAAAACCAAAACAACCCCACGCAGAATACGAGAGCTGTGTTCTACACGCACAGGAAGATATAACACAACCAGGTTCTCTCACGACAAGCCCCATGTTACTTTCTGAGCCCAAATGTCCGTTTCCTGCCCCTGGAGCTCAGGTTTCAGGCCTGTCTCTCCTCATTAGTTCCACTTGCAGCTGGGAGGGTTGGATGGTTCACACAGCTGGAAGCCCAGAGGCCCTCCCTGGAGGGCGAGAAGGTGGGGATTATACAACCCACTATTTTATTTTATTTATTTACTTTACGGCATAAGTGGCTTCTTCACAGCTTGCTTTTCCTTAAGCGGAGAAGCTACACGCTTCTCAGTGGAGGACTGGTAGAAATGATTTCACAGGGTGAAGCAAATGTATCGCTTCTGCGTTGCGTGTTCCGTAGCTAACCCTGAGTGCCCTGATAGCACTGAACTGCCGGCCGTGCAGCTCAGGACCAGCAGCATCTGTGCCTCACACATTTATCTGCTGACTTACACATCTTGTTATGCTCTCTGAAGAGGGAAACCGGCATTAGTTGTAATCCTGTCACTAACAAACCCTCAAAAATACAAATCACAAGATTTCCCAAAGTACTTTGAGAGAGTCCTTAGCATTTTATCTTATTTCAATGGCTTGAGTACACTGGGAATTTAAGAGGGGGTTCCTTTTATGTACACCAAAAAAGAACGCACCCTGCTTGCCTGACATCCACGAGCAGCTGGCCCGGGCCAGCTTCTGGATTAGCAGTTAGGCTGGCAGTTGCTCTTCTACCTTGTGTTCCTGTTTTGTTTTGTTTAAGACCCAGGAAGAACTGACATCATTGTGGAAGTATAGAATTCAATTGCACCAATAAATCAAATCTGGCTCAGGCTGCTTAGCAGCACTGTCACACTGGCTGAGCCGGCAGCAACCAAACGACTCAGGCCTGACGTGAAGATAAGAATCTCGCCGCCTCCAGGCCCAGCCTTTCATCAGGCCCAGTCTGCTCAGAAGAGACCAGCATGGGCCCAAATCACTGCCCAGGACCCCTCAGGCCCCAGCGCCAGGGCGGATGCTCAGCACTGGCCTGAGAAGAGCCACGCAGTACAACTACGAGGGCAGTGAAGCCAAGAATTAAGACCAAGAGCTGGAGTGGCACTGGAGGTGATCCAAGCCCCAGGCAGTAATGGCTTTAAAGCAAAAGAAAGCTCTGAAGTGGACAGCTGTGGCACGGCACAATGGACGGCCTTCCCACAGTGGAAAGCCAGCTTTACTTCTTCTTGGGTGCAAAGTGCCAATGATAAAGGTCTAGAAAAAAGTGCTATCAGGTGTTAATCTTGTGTGTCCACTTGGCAAGGCCAAGGTCCTTAATCTATTCAGACATTGCTCACTCTGGATGTTTCTGTGAAGTTCCATCTTAGATGAGAGCAGCACCAAGAGCAGGAGTCTTCACGTGGCTCCCTTCCACGTGCACCAAGCTGCAGCTGCAGCCCTCCCCCAACCCCAGAGCCTTCAGACTTGCCAGCACCCACAATTACACGAGCCTACTCATTTTTCTCTCCTGGACTTCTCATTCTCTTTTTCTCTCCCCTGGCTGGGCCTTCAGTCCCACCACCCTCCACCTGCCAAGTTGCCCACCTGCCCTAGCCTGGCTTTCCTTTCTTTGACAGCAGGAGGGGTCGCTATTCCTCTCTGACAATGATCCAAGGGTTGATTTGAAAGACAGCTACTTGATTTAAAAGAGATTTCCTGTTTCACTTGACTACCACACCTCTAACTTCCCTTTTGGCTTTTTTCTCTGAATACACATGGCATTTGTGTTTAAGTTTCCTTCATCCAAAACAATCTATTCATCCGCCTCACCTATGCTATCCATTAACATCATGACTCCATCCCCTCCCAACCACAGTTGCTTCCTCACTTCCCACTCTGTCCCCTCCACTGCCTCCCACCACTGGAGATGCTCTCATCAACCATGGCAACCTACACCTTCAGGTCCTTCCTGTGGAGCAGGACCACAGTGCTGACCACGCCACAGAAAACATTTCATTTCATTTTCATGCCTTGTGAAGCAGACTCTCATTAGTTCTACCATTTATAAAGGAAAATTAATGCTCAGAGACATTTGCTTCTTCAGGAAGCACAGCCACCAAACTTTGAACCCTGACTCTGATTTCTTTTTGTGTCACCCCCCTGTGTCACCCCCCTGTGTTCCGTCTCCATGCTCCTCTGTGCGGAGCCTGCTCTCTGCTCTGCTCTGGGCAGGCCCACAGAAAGCCCAGCCACAGAGACACTGCCCACAAGCACTGCCCTGAGAATGCAGCTGTATATTCCCTAACCACCCCTGGTAGAAAGCTGAGCAACCCCTCAGCAGGCTGCAGGGTCTATCAGGAGTTGCGGCTCCCAGTGAAGAAGCATTCGGCACAGCAGCAGCAGGCCAAGCCCCAGCTCCCTCGGGCTGTCACGCGATAGACCAAGGCTCCTGAAGGTGGTTTCTGCTGCTGTGTTGTTACTTGTACTAGTGTCTCTTCCCCCAGAGGGGGTGATTTCCATGAAGCGCTCAGGCACCTTCACCAACCAATGGCTGATATTTGGAAAGGACCGGTTCCTCCTTCCTTTTAAGTAGGCACATGAGTCCAGGCCTGGTGGTGCAGGCCTGCAATGCTAGCACTGGGGAGGCTGCAACAGGGGGGGATCACTACAAGTCCAAGCTGCATAGTAAGACCCTGTATCAAATACATGAAATTTAAATTAATTAATTAAAATAAAGTAGGCATGTGCAGCGGTGTGGCCTAAGCACTCTGCATCCCACACTGGAGCCTTACTGGATGAGTTTGGGCCCATTTCCTTGGTTCCCCCTTGCTCCTAGCACCCAAAGGCTGGTCTCCTGAGCCCTGGAGGACAGAGGGGGACACTCCGTCACAGGTGTCTCCCTAGAAGCCACAGTGCTCTGGCATGGGCCTGTGGCCCCCCTGACCCACTCCTGTACAGGAGCTGGCAAAAGCTTGCTTGAGAAAAGCTGGGCTGGGTTATAGCAGATGCCAAGTCGGCTGTGGCCGGCTCCAGGCTGGTGGGCTCAGTAATGGGTCACATGGGAGGCCCTACCTGTGGGCTGCTACACTGTGGCCTGGGCCTCCGGGCCACACAGTGCTTCCACTGGAGGACATGTCTGTTGGTGGGAATTGCACAACCTGGCAAGGCAGCAGGAAGGGCATGCCAGCTATGCAGCTCTGAAATAACAGCTGGTAGCACAGTGCCAGGAGGCCCACCGAGAAGGTCAGGCCGCCTCTGCTCCTCAGCAGGAGCCCATGAAGCATCTCACACAAAGCCCATGATGACTTTACGCAGCTATGCTTCCCCTCCTGCCCCGTCACTGTTCTTGTGGCGTTGGGCCGTCTGTGGACAGGGAACCATCAGGACTTCCCTGCTTTAGATGCTATGGCGAAGTCAGATGCTACCCAGGAGCCAGGGCCTCTGCTCCACTCTGGGAGGAGAACAGCTCTGCAGTCTCA
>PVKN010029786.1:0-12912 GCA_004027915.1 Capromys pilorides
TGCTCCACATCAGCATTCCCAGTATTTCTTTGTCACCCTAAATATGAAACTGTTTTCCATGATAAAAAGGTACTAAATTATGGTTCTGCCACACTGACTAGGTATGTCTGAAAGCCTGGACTGGACAAGAATATTGTAATTACATTTGCCTTTGGAATTAAGTATTAGATCTATTTTACATATTTTACATCAGAAGGAGAAGGGCAAACACATTGAGGGCCAGGCAGTAACAGGATTGAACTGTTCCAATACTACCTTAAAGTTGTAGTTGCCTAGGTGGAGAAGACGCCATTTAATAACACGTTTCAAAAAGTATTCTATCATTCAGCAGCCCTGAGAAAATAGAATAAGGCCAGCATACTGGTTTTACACTGCATGTATGCCACTTGACATCTCCTCCTTTGCAAGACAAATTTCCCTGTGCCAGCTGTAATTAAGTGCTGAGATAAAGCTGCCTTAATATTCTGCATATTTGATGAGAGCTGCCAGCAGCTGTCGGATCACTGGCTCTGTTCTCATGTACGATGAAAACATCAAAGACATCTGTGGTTTGCCCTCAAATTAGGCCAAAATTGGTCTTATCTCCTTATTGTGTAGCTAGCTGGCTTGGCTTCTTACATAACTGGCAGGAGACGCTTCACAGGCTGTTGCCCCGCCATGGAGGGGAACCGCCTAAGGGACACTTTGGACGGGCGGCAATGTCCTGTCCAGCACTTGACTCTAGGGCATGGAGTTTGCAGTCAGCCAGACCTGGGGCTCAGGCCTCAGCTTTTCCTGCTGACTCAGGACTTGGAGCAAGCTATTTAAACACCCAGCTATAACAGGCTTGTTTTCTTTTAAATGTGAAAGGTAATAAGATTTACTTCATAGGTTTGTTTTAAGGAATAATTAAGAAAATGTTAGAAAGCGTTAGCATGTGCCCAGATCCTGGGAAGCACTGGTGAAGTGTTAGCAACCTCCAGTCCTTCAGTCCTTAGCATTTTTCCCTAACAAGACATAATCGCACAGTTTTAAAACATTCATTTGCTGAAAGGAAAATTGCAAAGGCCTCTTTGCTAGGTTTAAAATTACAAATCTCTCTCTCTCTCTCTCTCTGTCTCTTACTCCCCAGACACATACACACACACACACACACACACACACACACACACACACACACACAGTTGTCCTCAGAATCCCCCAAAAGTTATAGGAACTTATATGGCTTTCTTGAGCAAACACAAAAATCCTTTTTACTGCTGTTTAAAATTCTGTGACAGGGCTGGCCAGATGACTAAAGCGCCTGTTTAGGCAGACACAGGGGCAAGGATTCTACTCCCGGTGTGGTGTGCTGGCCCAGCCTCTGGGGCATGCTGAGATGGAGATCGAGACTGGGTGTGGTGGCGCACACCTGTCATTCCAGCACTTGGGAGGCTGAAAACAGGAGGATCACTATGAGTCCGATCTACATAGTGAGACCCTGTAGACCTTGTACTAAACACGTGAAAAAAAAATTCTGTGACAGCCTTTACAGCTTCAGTTTCTTCTTGAAACTGAAGAAGTTTCACTATCAAATTGCTCACTTCCTTTGCACAAACAGTAATTCATAGTGATTCTTCTGGAGGAAGCACCCACAGTTAGCCTTTCACTATAAGTAACAAAAAGTTTGATGATTGCATTAAATAATAAGTGTTTCTTGTCCCACCAATCCTGAACTGAATCGCACAGCCACAGCCATTACAAGCTAATGAGAGGTGATGGAAGCAGAATGACTACGACTAGCTTGGCAAAGCCCACAGGAGTGCAGAGGATGGGCCCCCTGCAAAACTGCAGTTTCAAAATAAAAGAAGAAAAAAAAAAAAAGTAAAAGAGGATAGGATGCATGCTTGTCTTCTACAGCCACATGCAGCTATTTCAGGGTAGAAAATCTTGCCTCCATTCTTCCAGGAAGCATTACCTCAATATTTACAGAAAAATAAGCATGTATTTATTCTAAAAATATAATGAATGAATTTAGCAGAGCCCCAAATTGATATTTAGTTGCACACATAAGCGTGACAACATAGCTGGTGATTTTTCTGTCAGTGTCAGGTGCCATTCCAGCCCCTAAACAGTTTGGTGATTGTTTCTACACTAATCTATCAAACTGTAGGTTCCCGGAGAGCAAGGACTCGATTTGCCTTGTTCACCAATATATCTTCCGTTGCACAATATCCAGCGTACAGTAATTGTCTAGCAATTATTTGTTGCATAAATGAATGAATGTAATGATGCAGGAATAAATAAATAATAAGACACCGCATACTGCAATAGGATCTCTGTTTCTGCAGCCACCTAGCATTTATAGTTGGAGCCAATGGCCAGAGAGATAGCTCAGTAGAATAAGTGCCTGCCTGGCAAGCACAAGGTCCTGAGTTCAATCCCCGGCACAGCAAAAAAGAAAAAAGGCAAACTGTACGCTAGAAATACAGTTGTAGCCAATGACCTCCTTACACAGCCTCTAATTTCAATGCTGTTATGGTTTGTGTCTAGTTGTCCTCCCAAAGCCTCATGCAGTCCTGGGGTGGCTTCTGGAGTTTGTGATTGATTCATGATCCAATGCTAGGATTATGCGTGTACGTGCCCTGGGACAAATACTCTGCATACAAATGTAAGGACTGGAGAGAGGCTAGCTAGCTGCTGGAGGTGCTGCCACTCCCTTTGCTGTCTTGCTCTTTGCCACTACTATGAATGGTTGTTCTCTGTCATGTGCCACTTCGCCACTGGAGCCAGCTGAGTATGGACTGAAATCTCCATAAACTGTAAATGAACCTTTCTTCCCTTCATTTTGGGTGTTGGGTATTTTGTCCCAGTAATGAGAGAAAAGTAACTGAGACAAATACTCTTAACCCAGGAGACTGTGTGATAACCAAACAGTAGCTTACCACCTAAAACATGTTAGTTGCTACTGTGGCAGTGTGGGTTTATGCTGTTGTTGTTTTGTTTTGCTTTTGTTTGCAGAAAGAAGGATTCCTAGTTGACTGGTAAAGAGATATGCTCAAATCTGTCTCACCATCATCCAGTGGCCAAAGAATTTAGGAGGCCAGGTAGAGGGAAAAGCTTCTTCGATTGGCGTACACAGGCCCCACGGCACTTCCTAGAGGGAACATTTAATGTTACTCTAATTCGAGAGCTTTTAAATTCAAGAGTTTTTAAAATAGAGATTAAAATACTTCAATCTCTATTTTTATTATAATCCAATTATAAAATAAATGTGAGGTATGTTCATTCTCTTTGACTATTTTCATGTTCTGTTGGAGGGAGTACAAGCTAGAGTGTTCCTTTTAGAAACAAATTAATGGGGCTGGAGAGATAACTCATTAGAATAAGTGCTTTCCTGGCAAATGCAAGGACCTGAGTTCAATCTCCAGTTCCAAGTGTCAAACTTAAAGGGTTTAGGCCATATAGGTTCAGTGATTTTTTTAAATTTGTTTTATTTTGTTATGGCTTTTTGGTACTGGAAATCGAACTTACAAGCTCACTCTTGCCAGGCAAATGATATATCTCCAGCCCCATGTTCAGTGATTCTGATTTTTGGAATCTAAAGTACAAAAAATACTTTCAGAGCTGTATATGTGTGTAGTATTTAGGGTGGCTTAGAAGAACTAAAATTTCAGTGTCTCAGTACAGTAAATATATACATGTATACCTTCTGCCATACATTGATGTATATCATCAGTGTTCACAAAGTTAACTGGAGATCTGTTTTGTCATTCTACCTTCCTTGGGGTTCCTCTGTTAAGTTACAAGATGATATGGGAGATGGATGGACCAGGCCTAGAAATGACAAGTGTCCCTTACTAAAGTTTGGTCATAAAATTCTGTCTATCTGTGAAGGAGCCTAGAAAATGTACATGAACTGTATGCCCTGAAGAAAATTAAAGCATAGCGAACACTGTCATTGGTACTGGAAGCTGATATTCACCACAGAATTATTTCTGAAAGCCAACCCAAGAGAAAAATCTAACGTACGCCTATGCCATTCTTGTGGAATATGAAGTCTGTAACTAAAACGTAATTAGTATGAATAATTCTATTCATACTAGTATGGAAGAATACCTGTAACATATTGGTGGATCTGAATAGACATGTGTCATAGTGAATCTGCAAATGTAAAATTTTTATTACCTATAACTAGACTATAAGTAGTCTAAATTCAAAAAAAGTCTTCTTTAAAGCAAATTAGCCCTGTCCACACAGTAGAATTTTACATATTCATTAAAAAGAAATAGCTCTGTCTACTCATATTCAAATATCTCCAGTAGGTCATTAAAACTGTAAGCTGAAGACGTAGCTCAATGATAGAGCACTTTCCTGGCATGAGCAAGGTCCTGGGTTTAATCTCCTGTACTGAAATAAATAAATAAATAAATAAATAAATAAATAAATAAATAAATAAATAAATAGTTAAAATGCTAAGCATTGCACAAAGATGATAATTTTCAGGTAATGTTTTGGGGAAGAACTCAGTGGACAGAAAAACAAAATTTGGGGCACAATAAACACATATTTTATGATAGTTAAACTTCTGTACCTTTTAAATTTTGTTCATGTGATCTAACCCAAACAAAATGTTTTGAATCTTTCAGTCCTGAGGAAGAAGTCAAGCAATTAGCAGGAGAACAAGTGACTCAAGCCCTTCATTTTAAACTTAATGACCTTCAAATGGTGTCAGTAAACCGGGCGATGCTGGAAAGCAGTCTGGCTGTCAGAAGAGAAGTCTGGGCTGGACGTCCAAATGCAGGAGTTCTCAGCACACGGGTAGCATTTAAACAGACAAGGATCACGCATATCTCCTCGTGAGTGTGTAAATAAGCGAGGAAAAGTGCCTGCTCCAAACCTGAGTTATTGCGAGATAGTACATGTTCCTGGCAAGAAGTTTGAAAAATACTAAAAAGCATTAAAAACTCAAAATCATTTCTCAGGCTGGGGAAATAGTTTGGTGATCTAAGCACCTGCCTAGCAAGCACAAGGACCCGGGTTCGATCTGGGCTTTGATCCCCAGTACTGTATACCATGCCAACCTGCGCCGAGGCAGTCACCAAAACCAAGTGTGGTGGTCCACACCTGTAATCCCAGTGCCGGAGAAGCTGAGCCAGGAGGACCACTACAAGTCTGAGCTGCGTAGTGAGACCCAGTACCAAATAAATAAATACAAGATTTTTTTTAAAAAAATCATTTTCCATCCCACTTTCCAGAAATCATTCACCAGCCTCTTTTCTCCGCATTCAAGAAAATGCCATGAAGGGCTTCCTCATATGAAAATCTCCCTGCATATTTAAAGACAGAGAAAACAGCAGTACCACAACTTAGCATATTTTTAATGGAATATAATCTTTATAGAAGTCATGTAGAACATTAAATTCATCATGTGCAGCAAAATGTCTTTAAAATTCTTTCTCTCTCTCCCTTTCCCTTCGCCAGCATCACCACCACCAGGACAACGGTACCGAACTCAAGCCTCTTCTGCCTTGGCTAATACCCAACCCCTTTGGCTCTGTATATGAAGAGCTGGGGTCTTTTCCATCCCTCCCCTGCCTCCTAACACACAGGCTTTCAAGAATACTGTGTTCTGGAAATCCTCCACCTGCCCTGCACGGCCCTTCTCTGTCGCACCCTGTAGCCTGCAGAGTTAGCCTGCAAAATGAGTGTCTCCCTCTGCTTTCTGGCCTCCACCTAGGTCGGGCGAGTGGGAAGCTTGGCTAGAGGCTGAGAGAAGGGAGAAGGCCAGCCTGGCTGCCAAGCCCTGCGTGCTGACCAGGCAACACAGACCCGGCAGGGGCACTGCCTGAGTGCGACGCCACAGCAGGAGCCGCTCCCTGGTGCAGCACTTCTCCGTGGCCTAGCTCTCGTGCCAGGACCGATCCAGGGCCCTGACTGATGAAGCTTGCTTAAGCTCCTCCCAGTCTCTCTTAGAACTCATGCTATTCATCACCACAAACGAATGTGCAAGTTCTAGGTAGGAAGAGACATTTTGTGAGTATTCATAATTTTTCCCTCATATGAGGTATCTGTATAGATAATATATATATACAGTTTTACATACAAAGAAAATCTGCTTGCTTAATCCTAGTGAGTCCATGGTAAGGGGAAAAGGAGAAAGGGAGCTTTTCATTTTTTTTTCTTTATTCATATCTTGGTTGATTGTGGTTTCATTAAATGGGTACTATTTTGGAGGAAAATTTATTTTCATTTTAAGGCATATAAAAGGACACATGACCCCAGAAACTAAATCCGCATCCGTCTTGCAGAACCACTATGTGTATCTGTGAGTAATGTGCCCAACATGTAGGTTCCTCTTATGGTGGCAACATCAGACCTGCAACCTACCCGTCAGCCCTTGCGATGTGATATGGGACCCTGCCACGCCCCTAAGATAAGCAGTAGCCCTGTTCCTATTGGTCTGGATCTGGCTTTCTATTGCTTGGAATTTTCCGCTGCGAATTGTTCTTGCTACTTCTACAAGGACAGAAAACTGCACTTGGGGCTTGGCTTCGGGATATGCTGGTGATATTCAGATCTTGTCCTTTCTATTTTTATGTTTATTAGTACATGTTTACAGAATTTAATGACCACATTCATCACAGGGAGTTGGCACACAGACATAACACATCTTGCCTATTTTTGTCTATTCCGAATCCCACTTAAAAGAACGTTGTTTAAATTCCTAATTTCTCAATATTTGTCTACCTTTTTTTATTAATTCAGATTTCTGACCCCAAATTTTCCTGGTTGCGTTTGCTTTCTCCAGTCCCACATTTAGAAGCCACAATAATTCTCTTAGACCTTTTCTCCAATGTGTAAGTAGTTATTTAACATTTCCTCACCGCTAACCAAATTACCTGAAGCGATCTAATCTAAATGTAATCTGAATTTCAATCTCTGTTCATACCTTTTTTTCCACCTGGAAATGTATTAAATTTTCCTTGCCTTTTATCGTCTTGACATACAATGTCACTAGATCCCCTAAGTGATTTTCAAAGCATCAGCCTCCCAACCCTGACTCAGCAACCTGGATTTTTAATAAGCCATTCTATTTTGAGACATACAAATTGAAGATTGTCATTAAAATTCAGCATTTAAGCATATACAGTATGTAAAGACATTTATACGTATATCTCCAAACTGCTAAAGATTTCCAAAGCATGCTGAGGTTTTACTCCAGTTTACAGTGTGACTCTGTCTCAGTTCCATTTCACTTTCCTTAAAACCAAGAGGACAGTCCCGGAACCAATCGCATCTCTTCTAGCGTGTGATTCACTTGCGTGAGTTGTCTCATACCTTCTGGAAGCTGAGATGTCAAGTAGTGAACTGAGGCTCCATTCACCTCTGTTTTGGCAGACTCATACCCCATTATCTTTCCCTCCCACTCAGGAGCAGGATTAGTTACTCATTAATTTTGAGAGGGTTTCCTAAGAGACACAAGCAAAGATTTCCTGATGATACGGGCTGACAGCTCTGAAAGCGCTAACCAGGGAAATCGTAAAATCTCTTCCTTGGGAGTCTTGATGAAAAGCAACACCAAATGGGCCTTGTTAAGAAGTATTAGAAGTAGGTAGGGGACTTGAGTGGGGTGAAGTGTCACATCATTCAACGATTTGTAGCAACAGATGGACTATTAATTTAAAATAAGAAGCAACAGTCAATTAACAGTTGGTGCTTCCCGAATTCCATGAGCCTTTAACCATGCACTAACTAACGCTAGCTGCACTCTCCCCTGCCTCAGTGTCGTGAAAGTTCGGCTTCAGTTTTAGTGCTGTGCTCACCATCACACAAGCAGCAAGGTGCATTTCCTACTTGACACCTGCAAGTACACTGTCTTGCCTCCCCGGCCCCACATGGTTCCATTGTTCAGTAGCACAACAGAGATCCTCTAATGTGGGCAGGACGTAGGATGTGGCTCTTGGTTGCTCAAGTTTCCCTCTGTTTATCTTCTCTATTTCTTTTGTATAGCAAGAGGATAAGACGTGAGTGCATGTTGCCCAAGTCTCTCATTAAATCAAAACAGAAGTTGACTTTGGCATTGACACAATCAGTTTCCTTAGTTCTTCATATTGTGGCAAACCACTTGTTTTAACCAAACTCAGCACCCAGTAAACACCACAACAGTCCTTGTACTAGCCTGTGGGTTCAAGTACTTCTTCATTGCTGTGTTTTTCAGGCTTTTTATACTAACCCTATCAGTACTACACAGGAAGACCCACACAGAACCATACATCTCTGCTTTACTTTCAGGAAGTGTGTTACTTCAAGTGCTAAGTTAATATGGTATAACTGATATGACTTTAGACAATAGGTTGAACTTGAAAAAATAGTAATACATTGAGTTTCAAGAGCCCGGTAACTGCTGAGAAGAATTAAGTAAAATCTTAGGTATTGTAAACTAGAGTCCTCTGTAACTCTCTTTACCAGAACCAAAACTTTCCAAAGATCTGTGTCTGCGTTTACTTATTTATTGTAAACTGAAGTTTTTAATTTTATAATTCATAGAAATATAAGAATACCATTTCTTGAACACCTACTACCTACCAAACATGGTTTGTATGCTTTACTCTACATTGTTTTATTTAAGCTTCATAAACCCCACTAGTTAGTACACTAATATCTCCATACTACAACTAGGAAGAAGAATAGAGAGATTAACCCATTCCAGTCCCAATGGAAGAGGTGTGGAGCCAGGATTTATGCCTTAGCAGTAGGAGTCTAACCTGAGCTTCAAATAAATTTTGATCATTTTTTACATACAGAAAAGCATACATATCATTACTTACATTTTAATTAATGTAACTTTTAAACTCTTTGTAATAATTTTTTATCAAATTAGAACTATCGTTGGTTCTCTTTTGATCAATCCCTTAGATTTCAACAGTCAAAATCTAGCAAATGTTCAGCTATTTCTACATTTCATTGGTCAAACTCTTAGAATACAATACAGACGCTGAAGTCACCTGAAATGTTGATATAGAAATCTTTCTCTAGGCCTAGGAAGATAGCTCAGTGGAATAAGTGCTCGCCTGGCAAGCACAAGGTCCTGAGTTTGATTCCTGGTACCACCACCAAAAAAAAAAAATCTTTCTCTAAAGCAGTTTATAAATATAACAAACCAGATCTTTCAGTTTAGAAGCTCAAATCCTCCAAAGCCTAAAATATACACTGTATTTTTTTAAACTTTGTTTATTTATGTTATGGCTGGCTCAGCCTGCTCTGGGGGTTGGGGCTGGTGTAGCATGTGGTGCCGGGGACTGAACCACAGTCACTCCAGTTGCCTATACCCTGTATTTTTTTTCAAAGCCTAAAATATAAACAGAATATACAAAAGTAATATGATTACATGCAACGATTAAACTTGCCCTTAAGTTTAATATACAAATTTTAAGCTTTAGGTTTTGGGTTTATCAGTTCTTTGTCTTTTTTAAATAAGATTTCTAGCTGGTGGTGACCTTGTTACACCCAGCTGAATTGAACTAGCGTGGTGCTGAATGTGGGGGGCCCCTCTGAGGGTTGTAGCCAGCAGCACAAGAGGCGGAACTGGAGAAGCTGTTGAGAGGCTGTTAGGGGTGCTGTTATGAGAAGCTGCTGGAGCTGGCAGGAGCTGCTGGCTCTCTGTTGGGCTGTTCTCCTGGAAGACCTTGTTGTGCTGGCTCTCCTGATCGTGGCTCTTATCGCAAGAGGAGCTCAAGGCCTTCGTTGTCACTGAGAATGTTGCTGTGGTTCATTTTGGGGGAGCTCTAGTCCTCATTTTGAGTATCACTTCCTGGCTCTAGAGGGGAAGACGGTGCACTGCTCAGCCTTGTGGGGAAGTGTGTCACATTGGCTTTCTTTATGGGATCTCAGCTTTTTTCACTGCTGGAAGAGCTCAGGACCTCACTGTTGCTGAGGAGGGCTGTGGTATCTTAGGGGAGCTCTGGTGCTTACCTTGAGCATTGCTTCCTGGCTGGAATTCAGATCCCTCAGCCTGCTGGCATAGATCCTTCATCTCACTGACACAGACTTCCTAGCTTCTACCACGGAAGCCAGGGGGCCTTTGGGCCTTTCTAGCACAGATCCATGAAGCAGGCCTGCTTCAGACCATCATGGGCTC
Source organism: Capromys pilorides (assembly GCA_004027915.1). Lineage (NCBI taxonomy): Eukaryota > Metazoa > Chordata > Mammalia > Rodentia > Capromyidae > Capromys > Capromys pilorides. The sequence goes on from PVKN010029786.1 coordinate 10,100, forward strand.
TAGGCCTCCATTGTACATATGAGAGGTATTGTTATCAGCGCTAGGTTTTCAGCTGGACTCCTGCAGGATATTAAGATCCAGGCCCTCACTGGATTCTTTGGCCTTTAGTGTGTGGACAGATTTCCTGAGCTCTTTGCATATGATTCTTTGGGTGATTCATTATAAAATAATACTATCAAGTGTGTCCTTTTTGCGTTATTTCCTTTGTAAAAACCCTAAACCACAACAGGGAAGTTGCTAAAGACCTACCTCAGAGCAAAAGCGTTGAGTTCATCCCCCAGTATGTCAACAAAAAAGAGGAAAAAAGAGAGAGAAAAAACAACATTACCCCTTAGGACCACACTCAAGCTTTTTTGTTGCGGAGAAGAGCTAAGGTGCTGTTTCTAACTCAGGAACTACAGGAGTGAGTCCCAGCTAGGTCAGAGCTTTGTCTCCACAGTTGCTGAGCCTACAAGACCTATGTCCTCCCAGCTTACATAACCACATTTCCATTTCTAATGATCCTGTGATTTTCCCCCAAATACCTTAGCTCTTAAAATATTAGGATCTTCACCAGTCCACAAGTTTTAGTTCCCTTTTGGTTAACTACAGATTATTTCATTAAGCCCTGGATAATAATTAAATCTTGAACATATTACTGCATTCAGATTTTCATCTCCCCAATCTTTTGTTCATCAACATCATTGTATAGTTCTATTTTCTGTTTTCCTGACAGCTTCAAAACCTTCCTTTGCTTTCTATAGCATCTTTCCCTCTATGAATGAGTTCCTTACCACACGTTTTCCACAGTAAAGTGTGTCACTGCATTGGAACAGTCTGTTCTGAGACATATTCTGTGGTATGTCTGTGCCCCAGGCAGCACAGGGCTTAGCTGTCCTGTTCAGAGCTCCACACACAGCCGACATACAGTATTTCCCCACGACAATATGGTCAGAGCATAAAAATAACAAGAAAATATTCAAAAGACCATGAATGTGACCCAAAAGTATCTGGCCCCTGGCCTGTGACTAATAAATAAAATTAGGCCATTTCCAGAGGCAAAAGCCATTAACATGGAACATAACACATTTTTTGTCCTAAAGGTAAAATAACTGTGGTTGTGTCAAACCCACCCTCATCTTTTAGAATATTGCTATTGATGAATTATTAACTTTATTTTTTAATCATTTATTTATTTAGTTATTTAGTTATTTGGTACAGGGTCTCACTACACAGCTCGGGCTCTTAGTAAATCTCCTGTGTCAGCCTCTTCAGTGCTAGGATTACAGGCGTGGGTCACCATGCCTGGTTCTGGTGGCCGTTACGGCACAGGGTGGGCACAGCACATGGTACCAGGATTAAACCCGGCTCCTTGTGCTTGCCAGGCAGGTGGCTAGGCCGCTGAGCTATCTCCACAGCTGAATCATTAACTTTAACTTTATGAGTTTTATTATATTAAAAAATGAGTGTTTAACAGGAAAAAAATTACAAAAATAAAGGATTGCATTTTTAATATTTATTGAGCGTTGATAAGAAAGCATCAAAATTTTCAATGTCAACTGGTTTTTGGTGCACAAAATCACAGAAATAAATTCCTCTGTAAGCTACAATGAAAATACCAATAGAACTTTACTGCGAGGATGATCTTCAGTCATCACACTAAGGCAATCTGCACGCACAACAATAGCACGTTGTATGCACACGTCACTTACGCTAAAAGCGCAGGTACTCTGCTGTCCCTTGCTGTTTTGTGAGACATCCCAGACATGTAGCTGTTCTTGCTGTTTTACAAGAGATTTTTCTTACATTATGCAATGTGTAGCTAACAAAGACACGAAATATCCATAAAATAAAATATTAAATTCTTAGTATGTATTGTATATTCAGAATATACATCAACATTTTCACATCAGCTGTGTACTTGCTCACCAAACCTAAAAGATGACACCAAAAATAAATTTCTGGGATGGTGAGATAGCTCAGCAAACTAAGTGCCTGCTTAGGCAAGCACAGTGGGCAGGGCTCAATCCCCAGCACCACATGCTATGGTGGCCCTGCCCCCCAGGCATGCTGAGCCAGTGCCTGAGACTGGGCGTGACAGTGCCAGCTTGTAATTCCAGTGCTGGGGAGGCTGGAAGCAGGAGGATCATTATGAGTCCAGGCTGCATAGTGAGACCATGTACCAAATACATAAAAATAAACTTCTATATAAACTATAATAAAACATATCAATTCCATGCTATAAAAAATCTTTATTTTGATTATCAGACCTAAAGAATAACAAAATAAGTTATCAATAAAACATCAAAATGTAGTAGACACTTATAATAGACATCAACATTTTCACATCAGTTGTGTACTTGCTTATGAAATCTAAGAGATAACATCACAAATAAAACCCATATGTGCATGCTACAATGTAAACACAAACAAAAGTCTACCACAAAAACTATTTTTGCTTCAACCATCACACCCAAGGCAATCTCCACACATGACAATTGAGTGTTCCATTTCTTCTTTTTTATTATCTTTTTTATTTTAAAGAAAAGAAAAAACCAATAAAAATAATAGTATAAAATTTCAAAATAAGATTGTAGGAAAGTAAAAATGTTTAGTATATTATATATTGTCATCTTCAAAGTAGTTGCTCATATTATAAGATATAGGCATAAAAGCTTGATCAAACAATGTAGACATATACCCTTCTTTTTAATGAACTAATAGCAATTAGTAGTTTAATTTTTATTTATATATTTTTCCTTTTTCCATCGTTATTTCCTCACTTCCTGCATTCCAGTTTCTCTTTCCTTTTGATCAGTTTCTTTGCTGTGCAG
>PVKN010029787.1:0-12903 GCA_004027915.1 Capromys pilorides
AAAAAAAAAAAAATACTAAGTATTTTTATGTATTAATCAAAAATCCAGATATATATCTGAATTCATGATGATGCATATATCTTTTACTTTTGACAAGAATATGCTATCAGTTTTTCATACCAGAGGTTGCTATAATTCAATCATGAAAATACAAAATTATTTCAAATATTAGCATAGTATTGAACATACAAATGGCCTTATTCCTATTTGCTCTGTGTCTTAGATACTATTGCTCATTTCTGGGACAAATACCCGACACTCAAAATGAAGGAAGGAAAGTTTTATTTAGCTCACAGTTGCTGGAGGTTTCAGTCCATATTTGGCTGGCCGAAGGCTGAGTAGAACAGGGCAGAGAGCGTCCAGTTCATGGCGGTGGAACAGCAACAATCATGACAGAGGCAACTGACCAACCAGGACTTCAGAGAGCAACAGCCAGTGTCTGTCTCTCTTCTTTATATTATACTCAGGCTCTCTGCCTCAGCCTATCCCCCTTAGGCCACACCCATAATCCCAGAAGGACTCAGACCCATAATCCCATCCGTACTAAAACACATAATCGCAGGGGATCATGACTCGAGTCTCAAACTCTAGAAGTCCCTGCCCCACGATTGCATGAGGCTTTGGGGGGCCAACTAGACATAAACCATAACATTCCGCCCCTGGACCCCCAAAGTCTCATATACATCCCTTTGTACAAAAGACATTTTAGTCCATTTGGAAGAGTTATAAAAGTCCCAACTGTTTCAGCTTTGCTGAAAAGTCTAAGTTCCAAGTATTCTCCAAGATCCAAGGCAGACTCTCAACTGTGAGCCCCTGTATAAAAGAAAAGTTAAACATATCCAACATTCAAAAGTACAAGACACACATTACCAATCCAAAAGTTACAAACAACAGGGTAACACAAAACACTGGGACAAACACAAGTCCAAAATCCAGCAGGGCAAACATTAAATCCCATAGTTCCAACTGGAACATCCGAAGCAGTCTGCACTGCAGACCTCCAAAGGCCTTACACAGCTCCACCCCTACAGCACTCTTGGTGGTAGTTTCCATGGCTTTTTTCTTAGGCCAGATTTGTTCCCTCTTTGTAGTTTCCCTTAGATGATCCATGTTTCTGGCTTTTCCAAACTTTTAGGGTTTCCACTGAATTGGCTTCTCACTCTCTGCTTCACACACTGCCCTCTCAAGAACACACTGCCTGACCTCCAAGGCCTTCTTCTCTAATTGAGGTGGAAGCCTTCTTAATCTCAGAGCTCCTGTGTTCTGAATGAGCCTAAAATGAATGCCACGTGGATGATGCCAAGGGTTGCTGCTAGCTGGAGCAGTAGCCAGGCTTCCTTCTCTCTTGGCTGTAGGAGTCGAGGGCCTAGATCGCTGAGCACTCTGACTTTGATTCTGAGAAACAAATTCTCCATGCCAGCGCCATTTTAGAAACTGATTTGGCCGCTGCCACCACTCTGGTACTTGGGTCTCTGTGACTTTCTTCTCAAGTCAAAATCTCTCTCACTTGCAATTCTGAGGCTGCAAAGGGTGGAGAGCTGCCACCTCTTGTGATGCCCTCAGTCCATCCTTTTGATTCTCTGCTTCCTTCACAGCAATGGAGATCCTTTTAGCTCCATCTTTGCAGTCCAAAGCTTTCCTGGTGCTTTCTTTCTGGCTAAACTCACATTTTAAATCATCCTGCTTGACTCTTTGCTCTTGATTCTCGACATAAATCTGGCTAAAAGCTGCCAGTAACAGCCATGCAACTGCCCCAATAGTTCGCTGCTTTGAAATATCTCTTGAAAGATTAATCAGTGCACCATGCTTAATCTAAGGCTTAGGCAAAGTCTCTGGGCACAAGAAAAATTCTGACAGACTTTCAGCCAATCCATAGCACAAATGATCTGGAGTCCAATGACCAATGCTATCCTTTTTCCCAGCAGAAAAATCCTCAACCTGGTCCTTGCAGGCAGGCCTTCTGTCAGTCTTCTGGTCTGAGCTCTGACCAGAATCTCCTCTACAGAACAGCTGAAGCTTTTCCAGCTCTTTGCAAGTAGAGGACCTCTCCAAATATTTTCTATCTCTACTCATAAGCCATTGTTTATACCCAGGCTTCAACCTAGTTTTTTTGGTCTGAGTTCTGACCAGAATCTCCCAGCTGAAGCTTTTCCAGTGCTTTGCATGTAGGCGACATCTCTGAACCTTTCTTATCTCTTCCCATGAGCCATTCTCAAAGGCTCCTAATCCACACTGTCAAGTCAGTCACAGCCAGGACCCCACTTCTCCGGTACCAAATTCTGTCTTAGTTACTTTTGCTTGTTGCTGGGACAAATACGTGACACTCAAAACGAAGGAAGGAAAGTTTTATTTAGATCACAGTTGCTGGAGGTTTCAGTCCATATTCGGCTGGCCAAAGGCTGAGTGGAGCATGGCAGAGAACATCCAGTTCATGGTGGTGGAACAGCAACAATCGCAACAGAGGCAACTGACCAACCAGGACTTCAGAGAGCAACAGGCAGTGTCTGTCTCTCTGTCTCTCTTTATATTACTTTCAGGCTCTCTGCTTCAACCTATCCGCCTTAGGCCACACCCATGATCCCAGAAAGACTCAGACCCATTATCCCATCTGTACTAAAATGCATAATCGCAGTGGATCATGACTCAAGTCTCAAACTCTAGAAGTCCCTGCCCCATGATTACATGAGGCTTTGAGGGGACAACTAGACATAAACCCTAACACCCTGCTATGTAGAACTGCTTGTATGAGATTGACACTATATTCTATGTTATATACAATCTGGAAATGTTTAAAGTTATGGGCAGAAGTATATAGGTTGTTTGCCAAAAATATGGCACTTTATGGAATGAGTTGAACATCTAGTCATTGTGGTATTTGTGGTAGTGGGAGGTGGAGGGTAGGTGTGGGTGTGAGATTCTGGCAGGACAGTATAGGAAATCAAGCAGGAAGAAACTTCAAAGAGTAGCTCAGGGATAGAGCACTTGTGTACCAATAGAAAGACCTGGGAACTTGATGTTCAGCATATGTACAAACATTCTCTCTCTCTCTCTCTCTCTCTCTCTCTCTCTCTCTCTCTCTCTCTCTCTCTCTCCCTCCCTCTCTCTCTGTCTCTCTCGCCCTCTGTTACATGGATCCAAAAGCAAAAGCAAAAATTCAGTAACAGACAATAATGAAAAGACTCTCAATGTTAGAGAATCTGAAATTGAAATGTGTCTTTCTTTTGAGTAAGGCAAATTACAAATAAAGAGAAGAACAAAGGAGAGACAGAGGGAGGCAGGAAGGTAGATCTTCTGCAGATGGAAAAAGCTCTAGCGGGTTGAGGGTGAATGGGCAGGTTAAGGGAAATGTTAGGTAGAAAGACTGAGGGTGCGTAAGTCACGTTTATTGATACCCATGATTGATGTGAATATGATTGTCATAGACATGAACTAAAAATAATGATAATAACAATGATAATGAGTACAGGAGATGACGGGGATTAACCAAGAATCAAGATGTGAAGGGCAGACTGAGCACCTGCTTAGGGACCAGGGTTTGATCCCCATCACCACAGGCCTGTGCTGACCCCACCCCAGGGCATGCGGAGCTGGCCACCAAGACCAGGTGGTGTGGCACAGGCCTGTCATCCATAATCCCAATACTATAGAGACTTAAAACAGTAGGAGCACTATGAACTCAAGCTGCTTAGTGAGACTCTGTACCAAATACATAAAAAAAGGAAAGACAAAAGAAACAAGAATCAAGATGTGTCTTTTGCCAAGCCTACTCCATAGACTCCATGCACATTGCATGCACAGCAAATGTTTCTGCTCAAAACGAAAACAGGATGTGAGAGACAGTATCAAGCCTCACATTATAGTGCCTTTCTCAAGTTCTGTGACACAGTAGAGTAGTGGATGCTTAGTAGAGCACGGAACAGGAGTCTCCTGCAGTGTTGGATGAATCCCTGTTAATCCAACATGCAATCAGTGACATTTTAAATAAATGGACACTGCTTTTCCCTTCACTAACTTTTTGTAATAATGATGTTATTTTTTAAAAAATATATAATTTATTTCTTCTTTAATTAAGACAAAGACTAATTTGGTTGCTATAATTATTTTAAAAATTAAATCTTAATTTATTTATTTATGTTTTTGTCTTTTTGAGACAGGGTCTTGCTATGCAGCTCAGTCTGGCCTTGAGCTCACATTTTGCAGCCCAGGCTGGTCTCAAACTTGCACTGATCCTCCTGCTTCAGCCTCCCAAGTGCTGGGATTACAGGCATGCTTCACCACGCCTGGCTTAAATTATATTTTAAAGAAAATATTTATGCTCTAATTTACATGAATAGAATGAGAAGTCTTAAACTTCTTGTCATTCCCTGCAAAATTTTCCTTCCTCCTAGTTAAAAAGTTAAAATGTTACATTAAATACATTTCTGGGGCTGCTCAAATAGCTCAATGGATTAAAGTGCTTTCAAGTAGGCAACGGGGCCGGGAGTTCAATCCCCAGGCCTGCAGTTCAGGCCCCTCCTCTCTGGCTCTCTAAAGCAGCAATTGAGATTGGGCATGATGGCGTGCAGCTGTAATCCCAGCTCTTGGGAAGCTATAAGCAGGCAGATCACTAAGAATCCAATCCAATAGTGAGACCCTAAACACACTGTAGACCCTTCCCTAAAAATACAAGTAAATAAATTAATAAATAAATAAGTATTCTCTGATATGATGGTCATTATAATTCATAATGAAAACTAGATTTTTTAGCTCAAATAGAAACATAAGGTTTTCTGACTCAATCCCTTTGTTTAAATAATGGAAAAACTGAATTCTTAAAATTAAACGTGCTAGTTTATTTGTCATGCTTAATGTGAGTGCATTGGACCTGCTTTTAGGGGCAAAGTATGGGTCCTGGATCACAGTATCATTTGTGCAATCAGAATTAAAGGTCACTGGGAAATCGAAGATACACGTGTCAGATTCTGAGAAGCGAAACAGGCAAAATCCTAAAGCTGAAAACTAGACTTCCCAGCTGTCACGGGGCAGTCACTGGAAAACAAATCTACCTCCAAATACAGAGGTTCATCTCGGAAGAGCAGCAGGCAGGAATTCAGGGAGCGCTGCAGAGCAGCTCTGGTACTGAGTGTCACTGCCTGTCCTGAGCCCTTCACAAACCTGCAGTCCCCAAACCTGAGCCGCCATCGGGGAAACAGACTGGAAACACCCAGAACGGAGTTCAAAGGCTTCCTCGTCTCCTCCTCACCCTTGCCCAGAGCACAACGGTGTCCCTAAAAGCCTAATGATCAAATACGAAGTCTTTTTGATATCAAAGACGCTTTAACCCAAATAAATTGCCAGCAAAATCAGTGCATTTACTTTGTAATCTTGGTCTGCAGTTATGGTTTCAGGGACTAGAAGAAAAAAGGCTTTTTCTCTGATTAAAAAAATAAAGAAAATATGGAAAATGTCATACATGACGACAATAAAGAGACTTTTTTATGTATATTTTTCTAATATTTCTGGAAACTTCTTTATAGATGAAAGAGCTCTAAATCTTTTATTCTGACTTACAAAGAGTAAGGAAAATTTCAATCCTTTAGGAAAAAATAGGCTTTCCTTTTAAGATAAACTCAATTCATTACCACATAGTATCTTAATTTTGCTGCTAAAAGTTCAGAGGTTGAACTCCATTTAAAATACCCAGTAATGAAAAGCTTTGATGTAATGAATGAAACCAAACAGGGTAATGGGAGAACAATGTTTTTTCCATTGTTTATTTATGCATTATCATCATCACTATTATTATTACTCTCAGATCAGCATTACTTGACAACTTACAAATGGACTCTCAGGATTTTATTTTTTTGTGGAGATGGCCTGTATGTATCCACAGCACTACTTTATAGAATAGGCAAAGGAAGAGGCTGCAAATGTATTATCAAATGTGTCTTACCCAAAGGCCTCACCTGGATTCACCATGCAATGATTTTCTGCACTGTGATAATTTGGTCACACAATGATAAATAAAGGATCCATAGTAAGGGGTGAAAGCCAAGGCCATGGCGTCTGAGCTGTATAATATGTAATCCTTCCAAAATGAAAATGAGGTACTCTGAAATGAGAATTTTTGCCTAATAGTATACTTGAACGCAAAATTGATTAATTTGTTCTTCTGAAATGTGTCTGATTGCTGAAATAAAAAAGACTCGTCAGTTATATGCATATTGGCTTATACTATCGTTATAAATAGTTCTTCTTTGTTATTTACAGATTTCCCTTGTAATCTCCTGCCACCCTAGACCTAACCTATTATGTCTCCTGGATTGAATAAACAAGAACTGGGCTAGAGAGAAGGCCAGTGGTCTAAGCGCCTGCATGGCAAGCATAAGGACCTGGGTCCAATCTCTGATACTGCATGCTGCGCCAGCACCAGTGCCTTGCTGACCTCCTAAACCGGGCCTGTAATCCCAGTGCTTGTGAGGCTGAGACAGGAGGCTTACTACGAATCCAAGCTGCATAGTGAGAGCCTGTATCAAGTATACAAAATTTAAAAAAATACAAGAAATCTGTGATAATCAGAGATATTTCATCTTCAGAAACACCAATTCATCTTGATTTTATTTCCCCTATAAAAATGAGAATACAATCTGTGTTGGAGTTTTCTTTGTATTGTTTCATTTTGCTTTCAAATTTTATTATTTTTTGGGCACATGTTTTTAATACTTGGCAATTATATTTCATTGAGGAATTGCTACATACACATAACTTGCCTCAAATTGTTTTTTTCTCTCTGCCTCCCCACTTCTCTCACATCTCAGTCCCCTTCACTTCTAAAGATTTCCATCTCCCTCTTTCCTATTATTATGCTCAGAATCATTCTACATTATTTTGCCTCTTCTTTCTCATGGTGCTGCTAAGGTCTACTGTTTGTTACATACTACCTGTTGCTATACATTTTTGGTACTTTATTTATGGCTGTTAGAATGAGTAAGATATCTTAGAATCAAATTGTGTCAATGTGTAATATGATCCCTGTACCCAACAAAGTCACAAACTGTGCTATCTGTGGCATTGGCCCATGGATTCTGTTCCATGTTACCACTTCTTACTGTTTACTCCTCTTTCTTGATGGATCAGTCTCCAGTCAGGAGAAGTAGGTAGCCACAGATAGCCCTGATCCTGTCCTTTTCATGATTAGTGAAGAAAACATAATGCAAAGATTTCAATCTGAATACTTTGAGCCCACAGCAACACACTAATGGGAGACAGAACAAGCCATGAGATCTGAAGTACAACCAGAAGGACCACATGCCATGGCAAAGAGGAGACTGTGACAAGGAGGAAGGGTACTGGGCAAAGTAAACAACTTAGATTCACTAATCTGTGCTTGCCAGTTGGTATCACAAAGTAAAACCACAACAAGAGTTACTCTTTTGTTTTAAGAGAACAATTTACATTTATGTGTCCAGATTTCTACTCTAGGTAATGAACAACTTAATCAGAGTACTTATTTCCCACAAGGATTACTCCTTTTTAGTTAGTCACTCCTTTCTTCTGTCTCCGGGCACCTCGGATGAAAAGAGAGACTTATTTACACTCTCACTTAAGAATAAATTCTCAGTTTGAAGGTCATTAGTAATCTAAACATTGAAATGGGGCAACTTTTTGCTTTATGCTTTGGGGATGATCAAAATTGGATCAAGCTGATTCACAAATGGTTGTCAATCTGCTTTACTCAAAGTTTACTCATTTGAATATTTATCTCAATTAAAACCACTCTCATGTAAACATGAAGGATAAATTTTGACTAAATAAATGCGCATCTTATTGACAACAAAAGGAAATACATAGTTTCATTCTTACAAGTGCAGTCTTTATTAATGAGGCATGTAAATGCATTCCTTTCAACCATACGCCATCTCCAAACAAAAGTAACGACCAGGTCACACTTGTGTAGTAGCACTTGACACAACAAACCTTCAGTAAAGATTCATTTTTTTTGAGATATCATAATTTATTATGATAAGGATTGGTGAAATAGATCAGCAGACTAAATGCCTGCTTAGGTAAACACAGGGACTAGGGTTCAATCCCCTGTAGCACATGCCATGCCAGCCCTGGCCCCACTCTCAGGAGTGCTGAGCTAGCTACTAGTCTGAATATGCCGGTGCACACCTATAATTCCAGCACTGGGGAGGCTGAAAACAGGACAATCACTACAAGTCCAAGGTGCATAGTAAGAGCTTGTGTAAAATACATAAAATAAAAAAGGATAAGTTAATTCAGTTATAATATAAAGTTAATATGTTTATATTATATGTTATGTGATAAGACAATGAGAAAGGGATGAGAAGAGATATAAATCACTGTATATACAGGCACACATATATTCATAACAAAACAAGGAGAAAATACTCATGGTGATATTAAGTCTTATTTCTGAGTGTGGTAGGAACTTGTACTTACAACCAGCTTCTTTCACTATCCTTTTCACATTCAATTTTTTGTTCAAAATCCGGCTGATCACTGTTGTTGATCTCCTGGGGTAACACTGGTCTCTGAGATTAAAGAGTATGGGATATTCATTAGGTTGCTGTGCTTTTCCATTGATATTAATCACAAGGTAACACTAGGAGACACCCTGCTGCATGAGTCCCCGACCTCTGAGGCACAAATGACTGCTAGTCCTTGGGCAGTTAGGAACTGGGTGACACAACAAGAGGTGAAAAGTAAGCCAGTGGTTGTACTTATGCCTTTATTTATTAGAACCCCCCATGGACACCATTACTCCCTGAGCTCTGTCTCTTGCTGTATTAAGAGCATTAGGGGCTCATGAGGATCTGTCAGAAAGATGAACCCTACTGTCAACTCCACATGCAAAATATCCAGGTTGCATGCTTCTGCTGAAAATCTAAGGCCTGAGGACCTGAGGTGGAGCTGAGCTGGTCCTGTTAACATCAGAGAGCAGCTCATAATACAGATGAGAATCAGCAGCAATCCTTGAACAGAGATCATAGTAAATCAATTACTTGCAGCCTCCTGTGATTACCCTGTCAGTAAGTGGCGAGGGACAATGCAACTGCATTTGGTGGCCAGCTTTAGGCTAGAGAAGAGCTTGACCTACTGTTATGTAATGTACCGCTCTCTCCATTTTCAATAAGCTTGTTTCTGTTCATAGCTTTAGTAAGCCCACAAACTAATCTAGGGGAAATGACTAAAAACAGAAGCCACTACTGAAAACAAGAGAGCTTGTCTAAAAAAAGAGAAAAGACCTAATTATGCAACAGCAGGAGAATTAAGGCTGTAGATGAAATAAAGCTACATTTAAAAAAGAATACCAAGAGTCATAAATAAATTATAGCTTCATTGCAATGTAAGATTGACACTTTCCAATTCTGGCTTGTGTTTGTGGCAACAGAAACCAGGAAACCGTCACAATTGCTTCACCACATGGAGACTAAGCATCCTAATTAATACGCATGGCTATAGAGTTTCACAAATAGCAATTTGGAGGACTATGACTTCATCAGATTTGCCTGCACTGAGATCATTACGCTTAGTGGCTTTTCTCCGGAGATGGTCTCCAGAGCAGCAGGTATTCTGCTCTATTCACTTTCAACAGTGCTAGCATCTCAAACAGGACAATCCATAGACTTAGCTTGAGATTTCTTTTCTGCAGTCATCAGATCCGAGGGAATTTCCCAACAGGCTTTACTTGTAAGCCAGAGGAAAGAAAGGAGTAGAAACTGGACCTATGAATGTAGAGTGCTACCGTACATACTCAACTTTATAGGTTAGTAGGGCATGCAGCAGCTGCTTCATAATAACTATATCCTCACATGTAACTTGCTGGTCTACTGTAGGGGACAAGTCTTCTCGGAGGTCTGAGATCAGCATAAAAGCTTTTTTCTCAAAAGGAGAGTAACTATCCATACAGGATAACAGTGCCTGGCTCTAAAATCCTAATACATCATGATGCTATAAGTCATCTACAGGGTGTGGAAAAAAAAGATCCAAGTAGCATCTCTGTATGTCACTGACACTTTGAACAGCTGTGTGTCTGGTAGAACATTTAGCCTAAGTAGCAAAACAATTTTTACCTCCTCCTAGATTTATTCTGTGTCTCTGTCTCTCTCTGTCTCTGTCTCTATCTCTCTGTCTCTGTCTCTGACTCTATCTCTCTGTCTCTCTCTCTGTCTCTCTCAAACTAGCAGCTTTTAAAGCTGCACAGTAAATGTACGGCAACTGGATAAAAGTATCATCCTCAAAATTCAAAATTCAAAGAAACCACTATGTATTGGTGGTACCTGTTATGGTTCATACTCAAATGCCCCCCTAAACCCTTAGGAGCTCAGAGGTGGAGCATGGGAGAGATAACCGGATCATGGGCTTGGGCTTGTATCACTCACCAGCAGCTTAGCTGGCTGATAAATTGATTAAATGTGATGTTGGGAGATGAATGCTATTGAAGAAAGGGGCCAAGGGGATGTGACTTGGAAATGTCTTTCCCCCTTCCTGAACCTCTCTGCCTCCTGTCTGCCATGCCATGAGCAGCTCTTCTGCATCATAACCCTTTTCCAGGCTTTTTGCCTTCTGACAGCCAACTGTGGTGTAACACCTCTACGCACAGTAAAGTATGTAGAGTTGGCCAAATTCAAATTTCTTTCTCTTAATTTGTGGGTGTTCTGTGTTCAGTATTGTATCTCAATGTGAGGAAGTAACTCATACAGTGCCAGCCTCAAGCTCTTGTCCTTCGCCCTTGGTACAGGCTATCCTACTTTCTTCCAGGTTGATGTTTTCACTATAACAATGTTCATTTCACCAGTCAGAAAGCAAATGTGGGGATTCTGGGAGCAGTAGAATTCATGACTACTCCAACTATGTATGCTAGAGCTTTGAGAATAAAACAGAATGGTTTGGCCAAATAGAACAAAGATGTGGTATGAATTTCACTGCCTATGGGTCCTCCTTAAGCTCTGTTACTGACTGGTGAATCAAGGTAGTGTTTTGAGTCTCATGGAATTAGTCTTAGTGTAAAAACCGTGTGTAGTATTTCTTAAAATCCTGACTATTTCTTTTCCTCAAATTCATAGCTACCTCTCTCAAACACTAGGCATTTACAACAACTGACAATATAACTTATTTAAAATAATTTCTGAGGCAGGCGATATAGCTCAGCAGACTAAACGCCTGCTTTGGGGAGCTCAAGGACCAGGGATTCATCCCCAGGCTTCCATGCCATGCCGGCCCCTCCCATGGAATGTGTTGAGCTGGACAACCAAGTGCAGGCATGATGGCACATGCCTGTAATCTCAGAGCCAGAAAGGCTGAAAACAGGAGGATCACAACAACTTCAAGGTGTGTAGTGAGATGCTGTACCAAACAAATACAAAATGAAAAAAATATTTTTATTTCGTTTTAAATTCTTATGATTTAGAAAACATTTGGTTCTCATTTAATCTCTATTGATGATTGCAATATTTTTGTAGAAATACTTTACTAGAAATGAGCACTCACATGGGAATAATAACTCAGTTGTCAGGGACAGCGAGATGACTCAGCAATCTAAAGCACCTACTTAGGCAAGCTTAGGCAGCCACAGGGACCGCAGTTTGATTCCCAGTACCATATGATGCTCCAGCCTATCTATCTATCTATCTATCTATCTATCTATCTATCTATCTGTCTATATTTAGTTTTTGTGCATGGTACTAATGATGCACCATGCAAAAAAGTAAGAGTTAATGCCAGCTCTGAATACTAATATTACTCCACAAATCAGAGTACAGTGATGAAATACTAAGCCAAGCAATGATGAGCATCACCAATACAATTATGTATCCATTTCCTAGAGAATAAAATTTTGGAGAATATTTTAATTTTTACAGGGCCTTTTAGGAATATCTCCTTACTATTTAGAATTTGTTAATTAGCTGAAATAAAATAATCGAATATACAGGTAGTTACAATAGGAAATAATGGCTAATGCTAAATCAATTTTCATTTCTTCAGGAAGAACAATATTTATTCCATCCTTAATTATGACATTGTGCTGTTTTTCCACACCAAGTGTAACATGAGATATTGACTTGCACCCTTAGTAATTATTTTGCATTATTCATCTAAATATGTGAGTAAATGGAATATACTATTCTAATGCCTTCTATATCTTCAAGTAATAAATATTGTCTAGAGAGCTGTTTTATCACATAATGTTTTCGGAGACTCCAGTTTTGAAATGTACACAAGCAATTGCCATGTTATATTTTAATCAAATCAAATCAAATTTAATAACCCAGTGCATTACAGTAGAATAGTCCTTTGGTGTCATGTTGTAAATAAACTGCATAAAATTCTAAGGCCATGTAGTTTGCATTTGATTGATTATTATATTACCCCGACATTATTTCCAAATCTGCGTAAGATCATCTAATAATTAAATGGCAAAACAAAATTCTGTGTTTCTATCAATAAGAAAAATATTTGGCTGAATTTATTTCCTGTGCTTTGTACAATGCAATATATTGTAAAGGAAATTCAACTATCAAATAGTTAATCTTGTATCTGGCTTGGAATTAATCTTGTGCTTTGCAAGTGTTGTCTGCATATCAATCATATCTATTTTCTCCATGAACAATTATTATCTTTCACATAAATATATACATTTTAACATAATTATAATACTCTTGATGAATGATAGTATTTTCTGCACTTCACAAAGCACTGATTCCTCCCACTCATGAGTATGAAAATGATCTTCTCTAGTGCTTAGAAATTTTATTTTGACGCTAGTCACACTTAGGTCCTGAAATATTTTGCTCTTCTTTCTGAACACAAATAAAAAAGACACATTTTATCTTTTGTTTCCTTAGTATGAGTAGCCATTAGATATAGACATTCTGGAAGCTTTCTCTCTCTCTCTCT
>PVKN010029788.1:0-12902 GCA_004027915.1 Capromys pilorides
TACATATATATATATATATATATATATATATATATGTATGTATGTATACACACACACACACACACACACACACACACACACAAGCCTGGCAATGTAAAGCCTGGGCGTCAATCACCACTGGGGTGGGATATGCGAGTTCTTCGCTCTCTGGTATACATGGCTCTACATCATTTGACTTCATTTTCTTTTGGTACTGGGGATTAAACCTAGGTCTTCAGGTGTACTAAGCATGTGCTCTACCAGTGAGCCACACTGTAGCCCTAGTTTAGCCTTTGTGTAAGTATACACTGCTTACAGAAACATGAGAGGAGCACACACGCATTAGGACAGAGGTCTGTGCTATTGGGTATGCTGCTATAACAAATAGCCAAAATACCAAAGCAGCTCTGGTTGTGGTAAGGAGTGAGTTTGGGTGCAATCTGGAGGCACGTGCTAGACAGAGCAGTCCATACTGTCACCAGCAGAGCAGCAAAAGTCACTCTAACAAGGGTCAGAGCAGAGCTTGAGCAAAAGCCTTGGTTTCAGAGAGTAAGAGGCTATAATCAGAATGCAAATAAAGGCCTCTCTGATCAGGTACAGTACCAAAATCAATCTAGCTGAACATAACAATTTCAACTACTAATTTATCAAAAGATGCTGAAAATCAATTTCTTCCTCCCTCCTCTCTCTTTTTCCCACTCTGCATGTACTGGGGACTGGGACTCAGAGTCTCACACATGCAAGGCAATCCCAGCTCTTTTTAAAAAGGTGTATTCTGAGCTGAGCATGCTGGTACATGCCTATAATCCTAACACTTGGTAGGTTGAGGCAGAAGGACTGCTGCAAATTTAAGGCCAGTCTGAGCTCCGCAGTGAGTTCAAGTCCAGTCTGAACTGCACAATGAGACCTTGTTTCAAAAACTAAAATAAAACTGTATTTTGAGACAGAGACTTACAAAGTTCCCTAGACTGGCCTCAAAGTTGCAATCCTCCTGACTCAGCTGCTCAAGTAGCAAGGGAACTGCAGGTGTGCATAATTATACTCAGATAAAAATACAACTCTAAATTCCATTTTAACATGATGGACTGATAACTCGAGAATGGCTCCACTATAGACACCAGACTCAAAAGCAATAATGGAGACATCAGCAGACATTTTAACCTGTTTTGGCAAAAAGAACAGATGAGTGGACTTGGTCAACTTGGCCAAACCCAAGAAGTTAGGGCCTAAGAAGCAAGTACTCCTAAGAAGGAGAGACAAAAACTACTCTCCAGGTCCTTTATTGAAAGCATGATTAAAAATCTCAAGAGGGCTGGGGAGATAGCTCAGTAGAATGAGTGCTTGCTTGGCAAGTGAAGTGTCCTGAGTTCAATCCCTGGTACCGCAAAGACCCCACATCCTGGAAGGTAAGGTGAGACAAAAGGGTAAAACAAGAAGAAATTCAGCACTCAGGAGACTGAGGCAAGAGGGTAGCTGCAAGATTGAGGCTGGCCTGGGCTACAAAGTGAGTTCAAGCCTAACCTAAACTGTAAAGCAAAACACTATCTCCAAAAGACAAAAGACCACCACCACAATCAACAACAAAACAAATGAAAACCCTAATGCTTCACAGTTATAATCACTGCCCCATTCTCCCTGTTCTGTCCTACATTACATTCATGTCCAGGCTTATATCCCATCCCACAGGCAAGAGAATAGAGCACTCTTATGTACAGAAAGTGATAAGCTACCAGGAAAAGAATTGTATCATCTGGAGTTGTCTAACAAGCTATCATTTCAACTCAAAGTTCATCTATGTAAACAACTTCTTGAAGGATCCAGGTCCTAAGTGAAAACCAACAACAATCAAGGATCTCCAGATAATTAAGAAAAGTCCCTAAGAAAGGGTGCTCATTGAAGCCAGCACACTGGCACATACCAGAGGAGGCTGAGAGAGTAGGATTTCAAGTTCCAGATCAATCAGGACAATTTAGCAAGCCCCAATCTCTATATAAATAAAAAGGCCTAGGGATATAGCCCTGCACACCCTGGGTTCAATTCCTAGTATAGATAAAAAAGGGGATGAAGGGGTGATTAATTTAAATACACATGGAAGGGGCTGGGGAGATAGCTACCAGTGCTCCATGCTGGCCCTGAAACCTGGTATGGTGGTATGCACCTCTAATCCCAGGGCTGGCGAGGCTGACACAGCAAGATTACTACAAGTCTGAACTGAAGATACTATATCTGAAACAAAAACACATGGGAAGAAAAAAAAGAATAAGACAGTAAGAAAAAATATTTCTAAAAGGCTGTAGTTAATATCCTCAGAGAGAAGTACTGGGCTGGCCTGATAGCTCAGTGGACTGAAGTGCCTGCTTAGGCAGAGCTCAGCGGCCCAGGGGTTTGATCCCCAGTATGCTGGCCCCGCCCCCAGAACACACTGAAACTGCAATTGAGACTGGGTGTGGTGTTGCACACCTATGATCCCAGCACTTGGGAGGCTGAAAACAGGAGAATCACTACAAGTCTGATCTATGTAGTGAGACTCTGTAGACACTGTCCTAAATACAGATTAAAAAAAAGAAAAACAGGAGAAATACTATCATTATAAGTGAAACAAGAATAGGATACGTTGAAAAGGGAACATGAGAAGATAAACACTTAAAAAGTAAAAATTCTGCTTGGCATGGCAGTACATATCTGTAATCCCAGCACTCGGGAGACTGAGGCAGGAGGATCACTACAGATTTGAGACCAGCCTGGGTTACAAAGTGAGCTCAAGGCCACCCTGAACTGCAGAGCAAGACCCTGTCTCAAAAGCACAAGAAACAAAAAGTAAAAATTCTGCTGGGCCTAGTAGTACATGTGAGTTGAAGTCTACCCTGGGCTACAAAGCGAGCTCAAGGCCAGCCTGAAGTGCTTAGTGAGACTCTGTCTCAACAGGCCAAAAAAAAAAAAGTAAAAACTTTATCTTGGAGTGTTGTTAAGTGTTAGATCACTTGCCTAGTATGTGAGAGGCCTTTGATTTGAACCCCATGGCTTGGTGGGGTGACTATATGCAAATCAGGAACTTCAACAAATCAAAGTTGTGGAAATTTCTCAGATACAAAACAGAAAGGAAGGCTGCTGCCTAAACTGTCACTGCTCTTCCCTTTTGCTCTTATTCTGCTGCTATGAACATCCCCTCTGCCATGTACCACTCTGCCTTGGAACCTGCTGATTATGGAATGAAACCTTTACAAAGTGTGAATTAAATAAACCTTTACTTCCTTAAAAAAAAAAAAAAAAAAAGGAAGAAAGGCCAAGAATATAGCTCAGCAGCATAAGCACCTGCCAGGGAAGCTTGAGATCTTGAGTTCTAACACCAGTACCAAAAAAACAAAAAGGAAGGCTAGGCATGGTGATGTACACCTGTAATCCTAGCACTCAGGAGGCTGAAGGAGGATGATGGGAGTTTAATGCCATCCTGGGCTACAAAGTGAATTCATTCAGGGCCAGCCTGAACTACATAATGAAATCCTATCTTTAAAAAAAAAAAAAAGAAAAGAAAAGAAAACATTTTCTTTTTTTTTTAAAGGAGAGAAAATAGGGAATTGTTTCAGGAAAGAAGTCAGCACACTGGTTGGGCCACTTGTATCTGTAAATAAAGTTTTATTAGAACACAAAGCACATTTGTTTATATATTCACTCACCAAATACATGTCACTAGGGTTAATTACTTGCAACACAGTTCTAGTCTAATATATTTAGTGCCTGGGCCAGTGACATAGCTCAGCAGTCTAAAGCACCTGCTAGGCAAGCTTAGGCAACTGCAGGGACCGTGGTTCAATCCCCAGCACCACATGCTACGCCAGCCTGACACCCAAGGCAGGCTGAGCCAGCCATAACTAATATATTTAGTGTCTGCCCTTTACAGAAAGAAAATGCACAGGGCTGGGGAGATAGCTCAGTAGAATAAGTGTCAGCCTGGCAAGTGCAGGGTCCTAAATTCAATCCCCAGTACCACAAAAAAAAAAAAAAAAAAAATCCAACTTTTCCACCAGCCAGTGATAATGAACCTAAGGCATCTGTGCTGCAGTGGGCTGTTACCACTAAAAGCTCTCAATGGTTCACCATCACTGCTTCTAGGAGATCCAATCAGACTGCTAGGAATAGTCTAGAGAGAGACTCTGCTAATAAGTATAAGGAATGGAAGTACAAAAAAATGTAAGAAAAGAAAAATCCATAGATGGACCTATAGTGCAGGACTTCTCAAGAAGGAACAAGCCCTTATCTCAATGCACAGCATTAAAAGAAAAAATGTCCTAGGGCTAGGTATGGTGGTGCACACTTGTAATCCCAGCATTTGGGAGGAGTTTCAGATGACCTTGCATTACACCATGAGTTCAAGATCAAGATCAGCCTGCACTACATAGCAAGACCCTATTTCACCACCATCCAAAAAATTAAAGTACTAGAAATGGAGTACATAGGCCTTCATATTAATTCATCAAGCACCTAACATCATGAATTAAAACAATGGACACACACCAAAGCATATCACTGCAAAATTTTTAAATTGAAAAGGAGATCATCTAAAAATGTCCAAAGAAACAAAAACACAACAAACTAATTAAAAGAACTGAGAAGGAACTGCTGTAAAACTCTGAGATAGAATTATTTTAAATATAGAAATCTGTGCTTAGAAAAATGTAGTTTAAGTGAAGAAAGAATAAAATATGAGACCAAGAAGGGCTGGCCAGATAGCTCAACAGACTAAAGCGCCTGTTTAGGCAGGTCAAGGGACGGGGTTCAATCCCAATCCCCTGCCCTCTGGGTGCACTGAGATGGCCACTGAGACTGGGCATGTTGGCTCATGCCTATAATCCCGGTGCTTGGGAGGCTGAAAACAGGAGGATCACTATGAGTCCAATCTGTGTAGTGAGACTCTGTAGACCCTGTACTAAAGATACGTGAAAAAAAAAAAAAAAAAATGAGACCAAGAAACAAGATGCAATGAGGAAGGAAGGGAAACTACAGGTTGAAAAGGAGGCACAGACTCAGGATAATCAGCTACAGCTTAGATCTTAGACTGGAGCCAAAGAACAGAAAGTTCTGAGGTCCAGGCTCAGGGATAAAATGGAACCAGGTGATTATTTGATATATTTGAGCATTTGGAAAGTAATGGCAATATAAAATCAATGTTACACAGCAAAATTCTGAGGGGAGATATACAAAAAGCTAAAAGCAAATGAAAAAATTAGGTAAGTCGAGAAGAAACAAAAAATAGATTTGATAAGGTTAATATATTTGATCATTTCTTCCCTTTTATTTTAAATTTATGTATTTTGTATAGGGTCTCACTACACAGCTCAAGCTTTTTCGTCTTTTTGAGATAGGGTCTTGCTATGCAGTTCAGGCTGGCCTTGAGCTCACTTAGCCCGAGATGGTCTTGAACTCACACCAATCCTCCTGCCTCAGCCTCCTACTGCTGGGGTTATAGGCATGCACCACCACGCCTGGACTCAGTGGCCGGTTCAGTGCTCCAGGGGGCAGGGTTGGTGTGGTATGTGGTACCAGAATCAAACACCAGTCTCTATGCTTGCCTAAGTAGGTGCTTAGTCTACTGAGCTATCTCGTGATCATGTGATAGTAGATACTTAAGCTCTAATAAAAACTGAAAGCCATAAGTATATAAACAATTACTCTTGATTTGGTTAAAATTATGGCATACTATAAGGCGAGCATTACTGGGAATTCACAGCTCCACAAGAGACTGAGGCTGGAGAATCATGTTTGAGCTTACCCTGGGTAATTCAGCAAGACCTTGCCTCAAAATAAAAAGGCTGGGCATGTAGTTCAGCACCAGAACAACCCTTGGGGTTCAATTTCCAGTTTAAAAAAGAAGAAAAAAGAAAAACAAAGCATATAGTTATAGTGGGAAAACACGAAAGAAACAGAATGGCATAAGAGTAAATATCTCCTACAATCAAAAAATCAACAAAGAGGATGAGTAAGATAGCTCAGCAGTCTAAAGTGCCTGCTTAGGCAAGCACACAGGGACCATACTTTGATCCTGGACAGCACATGCTATGCTAGCCCTGCCCCTACGGTGGGCTGAACCTGCCCCCCCCCCAAATCAATGAAGAATATTATAAGCTTTTTAATTTAAATTATGAAAGAAATATAGGAGGACAGTTACAGGAGTGAAAAATGAGCTGGGTGTAATAGTGTATGCAGTGCATATGCAGTCACAACTGTCAAGCTATTCAGCAGGCTGAGGCAAGAGGACCCCTTGAGCCAACAAGCTAAAAACCAGTTTGGGCCACATAGTGAGACCTAAAGAGTTCAAAATGAAATTGTACATAGTAGAAGAATAGGAAAGGTAGAGAATTTTGAAAAATTATTTGCATGTATTGTCAATGTCAACATCCTGGTTGTGATATTATACTAGAGTTTTGAAAGATATAACCAAAGGGGAAAAGTGTGGAAAAGGTAAATGTGATGGGTAAATTACTTCTTTTTTAAAATTATTATTATTATTTTGTTAAATTACTTCTTATAACTGCATGTGACTCTACAATAATGTCATAATAAAAAAGGTTAATTCTGGGAAATGCAAATCAAAACTCATTGAGATTCTATCTCACTCCAATAAAAATTGCTATAATCAAGATTATAAAAAGTCACAAATGCTAGGGAAACTGAGGGGAAAAGGAACCCTTCCTCACTGTTATTGGAAATGTAAAT
Source organism: Capromys pilorides (assembly GCA_004027915.1). Lineage (NCBI taxonomy): Eukaryota > Metazoa > Chordata > Mammalia > Rodentia > Capromyidae > Capromys > Capromys pilorides. The sequence continues at coordinate 6,691 of PVKN010029788.1, forward strand.
TAGTAAGGCCACTATGGAAATCAGTAGAGAAGTTCCTCAAAAAAATTATAAATAGAGCTACCCTGTGAAGCAGCCATACCACTCCTTGGTATGCATGCAAAGAAATTAAGGTCAGCTTAATATAGGGAGACCTGCACACCCATGTCTAAGGCAGCACAGATCACAATGAACAGGATATACAACCAGCCAGGAGATCATCAATAGTAATAGACAAAAGCAAATATGATACACACACTGTAGACATCCATAAAAAAAGCATGAAATTCAGTCATTTGCATAAAAGTGGATTGATCTGGAGGCTACGATGCAGAACGAAATACAGACTCAAAAAGACAAATATCACTGGTTCTCCCTAATATGTAGAATCTAAAAGATGACAAAGAAGTAGAAGAGCACACTGCAATTAAGACTGGGTGTGGTGGCTCGCCAGTAATCCCAGCTCTTGGGAAGCTTAAACTCAGGATCACTAGGAATCCGGTAAGTAGTGAGACCCTGAACACCCTGTACATCCTTCCCTAAAATAGAAAAAAAAAAGAAGTGTAAGAGAGACTTAACAGACAAGACAAAGGGGGCAAGATGGGGGAGGGGTGTGTGATGGTGGGTAAGAGGGGATAAATATGATCAAAATATACACATTGAGAAAAAAAAAAACTGCCATGCCAACACTGGCCCCATTCCCAGGGCGAGCTGAGAAGAAATTGAGACTGGGTGTGGTGGCATGTGCCTTTAAACCCAGCTCTTGGGAGGGTGTAAACAGGCGGATCACTATGAGTCCAAACTAGTAGTGAGACTCTGAACACCCTGTAGATCCTTCCCAAAAAAAAAGAAAGAAAAAAATGTAAAACTTGGAGGAAGTGGGACAAAGGATGATAGAGGGGTGATTAAAGTATGTTATATGCATGTTCAAGCCTACCAAAATGAAATCCATTCATCTGGGCCAGTCAGATAGCTCAGCAGACTAAAGTGCCTGATTAGGTAGAGCGCAGTAGCCAGGGTTCACTGAGGTGCACTGAGATGGTGATTGAGAATGGGCGTGGTGGTGTGTGTTTGCAATCCCAGCACTTGGGAGGCTGAAAACAGGAGTCCAATCTACATGGTGAGACCCTGTAGACACTGTAGATCCTGTACTAAATACATTAAAAAAAAAAAAAAGAAACAAAAAGAAATCTATTGATATGTATAGCTAATATGTACTAGTAAAAAATGTGGGGAAGGAAAGAGTAAAAAAAAAAGTATTACTTAAAAAGAAATGCAGCTGGCATGATGGCGCATGCCTATAATCTCAACACCTGGGATGCTGAGGCAGGAAGATCACCAGCCTGGGCTACATAGTGAATTCAAGGTCAGTGTGAACTAAATAGTGAGATTCCCATCTCAAGAAAAAAGTCCAGTAACTGGTATGGGGAGGAGACAAAAGGGGAAAAAGGCTTCTTATTCCCCAGACCTGTGGGCTACAGCAAATATTTGAGTATTTATCTCAAAACCAGAGTCTTGAGGAAAGCAGAGCTCTCCTACGGGGGTAGGCACTTGTGAGCCTTGGTGTGAGACACATCTGTTGCTAAGAAGGACCCTGGGTCTCCCCCATGAAATGGGGACTCCACCATTCAATAGAGAAACAAGATGGAGAGTTGTCTCATCAGATCAGGCATGTTCTCTCACGCAGCAGCTGGTTTGGGTGACGCCAAGCAGACAACCCTAATCTGAGTAACCACTGAGGCATTACGACCTTCAGGAATTCCTGACTGCACACTCCTTGCTCTCGGGCACCTCCATCTGAGACTAGGAAAGAGATTTGATATAAACAGAGGTCCCAAGCAGACAGTGGGGGACAAAACTGTGTTCAAGGAAAGCACAATTCTTGTTTTTCATATATGCTCTTTTCCTTTCACTTACTGTTTTTTTGTAGTACTGAGGATTGAACCCAGGGAACTCTACCAGTGAACTGGTTCCCCAGTCCTTTCTTTAAATTTTGAGACACAGTCTAAGTCGCCCAGGCTGGTCTCACGCTGGTAATCCTTCTGCATCAGCCTCTTCAGCAGCTGGCACTATAGGCATGTGCCACAGCACCTGGCACTACTCTTACTATCTCTGCATTCCCCTCCCCCAGTGCTTGGCATCCAACCAATGGCCTTGCACATGCCAGCTCAGAGCCCTGCCACCCAGTTCTGTGCTCTAGGCCCTGTGCACTTCTGCTCTGCCTACTGGCTTCTGTCCCAATCACAGCCATTCTCATACTTCCTTCCACTCAGCTAATTCACTATTTTTGCTCTTTCCTTTGCATCTTGTTCACAGACACTGAGGAACCTGGACAGAATCCTGAGGGGCAGTGTGCTCACAGAATCATGGAGCAGACCCCACACTCCCAGTCAGGCACTACACACAGGAAAACTGAGAAGGGAACAACTATGTCACCCAGCGGGGACTTCTGGCCAAGGTGGAACCTGAGCCTGGTACCCATGAGGGCAGCATTCCTAATTTCCAACAGAGCTCATGAGTTGGGGAGAATGAGATTGCTGCTGCAGTTGATTAAAACCTGGTAAGGGATATTAGAGGAACATGATTTTAAAAATGACCTATTGCCAAAAGCAACAAATTAGTCATGAATCAGAGTTACAAACTAGCAGATGGTTTCAGATAAGATTTAGTTAGAAGATCCCAAGAAGTTAAATTTCTAGGAGGCAATTACTCTCTCTTCAGACCATGGATTCTTTTAAATGCACCTGTGCATCTTTTCAAGATGTAGCATTTTATTCTAACATTGTGAAATACTCTGGGGAGAAAGTGAACAGATCAGAGCTCATACTGAGGCCAGGAATACAGAGAAGCCCTTTTCTTCTTTAATATTTGTGTTTTGGGAAAAATACTCAAAGATGTGTCTGTTATTATAGGAGTCTGATACTGCCACCAAAGACCTTCAGAACTGACAGCACAGGGCATGCATGGCAACAAGTGCCAAAGGAGCCAGCCTTTCTGAATGCAAGCTGTCACTTGTGATAGTACTCCCTAACACAAGGAAGACCCTCAAGGATGAAGTGTGTCACAGGTGCTGTGAGCACCCAACAGGGGCAGCTCAAGGACCAACAGTCCTACTTACATGGAACAGTGAAAAGTGCCAACGGGGTTCTCCCGACGAATGTCTTCGTACTCTTCATAGATCCCCCGCTTTTGCCTAGTATTAACATAGTCCACCAGCTCATGGATGGTCATGGCGTGGGGACCTGGAACATGTACTGAGTCCCAGTCTAAGGCAGGAGGGAAGGAGGATAGGATGATCTCATCGAAGGGATCTGGGTGGCCGTTCACCTGGGGCAGGAATTGGAAATTCCACGTGGCGAGGTCTATTCTGATGTATCCACCCAGGTTTTCTGGAAGGCACTCCCTGGGCAAATGCTGGGTAACTTCAGATGTCTTTAGTATCTGAATCTAGAAGGCCAGAAAGAATCATGTGAGTATGGGGGAGGGGAGCAGTAGACAGATAGTGAGGAGCAAATGTTTTGCACTAGTTTTGGGGGATGGGATGAAGCTGACTTGAAATATATAGCATGGTGAGAAAATATGGTGAACGCTTAAAAAAAGTTAATTGGTTAGAATAAAGGACATATATTACTGTTAACACTACCCCTCTCCCCCTCAAAATACTCCCCTTGCTCAAATACACTTATCCCATTGCTTTTGCTAATCTCTAAAGGAGTTCTGGAAGCCTCTTTCTTTTTTTTTTTTTTTTAATTAATTAATTTATTTATTTGTTTGTTTGCTTGTTGTATTTGTTTGTTTCTTTATTTTATTTATTTTGTGGCTGGCTCAGCCTGCCCTGGTGGTGGGGGCTGGCGCAGCATGTGGTGCCGGGGATCGAACCGCAGTCCCTGCAGTTGCCTGAGCTTTCCTAAGCAGGCGCTTCAGACCACTGAACCATCTCGCCGGCCCCATGGAAGCCTCTTTCATGAGTGTCTTTTTAGTTATGCTAGCTTGACTGCCTGAATGTCCTGAACTGACTCAAGATGGTGACCTTTCATGGCCAGTTTTGGCTTTGGGGAAGAGCTGGTAGTCATGCAGTGCCAGAGCAAGTGGATAAGGTGAATGAGGACACATGGTCACGTTCTTATAAGCCTGCCTTTCTGTTCAACAGCACCCAGCAGAACCATTCACTGTATTTTTTTTCCCCCTGCAGAACTGGGGATTGAACTTAGGTCTTTGTGCTTGCCAGTCAAGTGCTTATTCTACTGAGCTATCTCTGCAGCCCTCACTGTGTTTTTTAATCAGACTTTCTAAAGACACTCATGAAAAAAATTTTTAGTACATTGCCAGAAAGTACCAAAACTGATGGGTGTGTTTGAAGTGAGAGGGAGTATTTTGAGGGAGGTTAATGATAACATATCTTTTACTGCAGTAAGTTTAATTCAAATTTAAACATTCGCGATATACTTCGATCACTCTTTGTACTACATATAAAAGAAGCAGACTGCAATTCACCTGCCTCGGGTTAAAAGTCCTGTGAATTCTCAGATAAAAGTCTGAATTCACAGACCATCTAAAATTCACTCTTGGAATTAGAAAGCCCTGGTACAGAGCAGGAAAAGGGGATAACAAGCAAAGGCTCATCCTAGTAATGAGTCTGCTCAATGCTAGCACATGCTGGCACTCTGCTCTCACCACGGACAATGCATGGGGATTGGTTATTTTTGTTGGCCCCTAAGGTGACCAGTTCCTGGCCTCTTTGGTTCCATTTCATTCTCAGCTCAGTATGGGTGCTCAGAGATTTCTACGTACACAAAACAAGGCTTGTCCCCAGTGCAGGGGAGCTAGGAGAAAAGTCCTAGGTAAGTAATCATAATACTTCATTCTGCTCTCTGCTTTGACTCAGCCATTCTGGGCTCAGACAGCCTTGTAGAATCTTCTGTGGGACAGGAATGCTGCCTCTTCTTGGAAAGCCTTCCTTTCCTTCTCTGCTTCTGCAGAAAGCCCTTGCTGACAACCTGAGATTCTCCTCTAACCTGCAGCACAGCTTGGTCCTTTGTCCTCTCTCAACCCTCTTTCCTGTTCCTTCTCAGGATCACTTGATCCTTGTCTCTTGCTCCTCAGGGTAAGGACAGTCTCAATCAGGTTTAATTCCCAGCCTCTGTCAAGGATCATGTGCTCAATGTATTCTGAGGTTAAACATACATTCACAAGTCCAATGATTCAAGTGCAACATATGCCTGAAAAGACCCTCTCAGAACTCTCATAAGAGATCTTTCTTCTGTTGAGTCACAGGTCCCTAAGTGCTCTCTACAGTACCAAAGTCTTCACTTATCCATGACCTAAGTCACCTCAGCCATAAAGACCTGCATTGCTTACTTAACCTCATAATTCCTTACTGGAATTTCTGGTACTAATATTTATTTTTTCTTCTCTCTCTCTGTCTCTGTCTTTTGTCTTTCTGAGACAGGGTTTTGCTTTGCAGTTCAGGCTGGCCTTGAGCTCACTTTTGTGGCCCAGGCCAATCTCGAACTCACACCAATCCTCCTGCCTCAGCCTCCCAAGTGTTGGGATTACAGGTGTGCACCACCACGCCTGGCAAAATTTTGTTTTGATTTTTGCGGAACCAGGGATTGAACTTAGGCCCTTGCATTTGCCAGGCAAGCGCTTATTCTACTGAGCTATCTCTCCAGCCCCTCTGGTACTAATATTTCAAGACAAATTCTTTTCTAATTTACCCTATTATGCCGATGTTTAATAGTTTTTCTTGCAAAGGCTATAATCAATGGCTGAACTACAACGTTTTCAATTCTGAAACACTCAGGAAGTTTAATAAAACTTAAGTAATTTGGGATTGTTAACAATGGGAACAATGAGCTGTTCAAAACAATATGACAGGAAAAAAAGTAAGCAGAGACATGCCTATTTTGAAGGAGTCTCCTCTGAAACGCTACTGGTGAAAGGAATGGAATGGTGCTTATAGGTGAACAAATTCCCTATTAGGTTAGCTAAAGCAATAACATTAAGTGCCAACTTTTAATTCTTGTTCCTTGGGCTTTTCTGAGGCTAACTAGAAAGCCAGGCTTGTGTATTCTAAACACACACTCTATCCTGCTTAGAAGGTTTTTTTTTTTTTGGTGGTACCAGGGATTGAACTCAGGACCTTGCGCTTGCCAGGCAAGCAATTATTCTACTGAGCTATCTCCCTGGCCCAGCACACACTCTATCCTGGAGATACACTCTCACATTTATTTTTT
>PVKN010029789.1:0-12906 GCA_004027915.1 Capromys pilorides
TACTTGACACAGACTTAAATGGTTCTGTGGTCTTTCTAATAATTTTCTTCAATAAATCCCTGACTCATTATATCATCCGCCAAATTCTTAACTCCCCAAAGCCACAACTCCAAGCAAACTTGAACAAAGTGACAACAGACTGAATTCAGGTACCTTCTGACTTGTATCTCTACCTTTAATTAATTCCTCAAAGCAACACAAAAGCTAGGCATGGAGGTGCAGTCTGTCATCCCAGTACTCGGAGAGGCTGAGGCACGAGGATTGCCAATTCAGGCCGAGCTTGGGAACGTGATAAGACTCATCGCCAAGTGGAATATACAAAAAGTGGCTGGGGATGTAATTCAGTGCAAAATCTCTGGGTTCAAGAGAAACAAGAAATGGGCTGGTGAGATGGTTCAGTGGTCTAAAGCGCCTGCTTAGGAAAGCGTAGGCAACCACAGGGTCCACCGTTTGATCCCTGGCACCACATGCTGCACCAGCCCTACCTCCAGGGTGGGCTGAGCGGTCATAATATAAAAAAGAGAAACAAGAAATAAAAGCTAATGATACCCATTCAGGTGTACGCCACCGCTATCCCAAGCCAAATTACTGAACTGTTCAATGCAGAATTTCCAATGTGAGTTCAAATACTAATTACAGCAGGGAACTCTGTCAAACACTATAAACCAAAAATAACCCAGAAATGAACACAAGCCAGCTCTGCAAGATCTCAAGGCTCCATGGCTGATGATGCTTACAGCCTCTCTTCCACCCAACACTTCTAGCCACTGCCTCCGCTCCTCCTCCGAGAACGCCTGCATGGTCAAGGACACGCCGGGCCTGGAAGACACAGCATAGAGCAAGTCAGCAAATCACCATGGCAAAGCTTCCTCTTCCCCTTGGCTTTCTCTATTTTAAATGTTTAACAGTGGCAAAATACATTTAACTTAAAATGTACTATATTAATAACCATATTAATGTGCATAATACAGTGGTATTAAGTAATTCACACAGATGTGCAATCACCACACCACCTCTGTGACACAGTAACTCCTCGGGCCCCATCACCTCAGCCCTCTGAGAGCTGGACAGAGGAGATGGAATCACACAAGCATTTGCCATTGTAACTGGCATATTTCAGTTAGCATAATTTATTTGAAACTTATCCATGATGGAGCATGAATCAGAACACTCTTCCTTTTGAAACTTGGCAAATTCCACCAGCTACGTATATATCACAGTCTGTGTATCCATTCATACGTTTGTGACACTTTAGTCGCTTTTACAATTTTGGCTACTAAGACCAGTGCTGTTATGAACAGGGATGTAAAGGTATCTATTCAACTCCCTACTTTCAGCTCTGTCTAGCATATGTGTAGCAGGGGAATTCGGAACCATCATGTTGCATCTATGCAGATATACAAAGTCCAATAAGCAGGAAAAAAGATGCTCCCTAGTGTATGTCATCAAGGAATTACAAAGACAACAAAGTAACAAAATGCCAAAGCATACATAAGGCCAAAATCCAAAAAACTGAAAACACCGAATGTTAGTTAGGATGAGGAGCCATAGGAATTCTTATTCCTTAAAGGCAGTTTGGTGATTTCTCACCAAAGTAAAACTACCAGACAGCCAAGTACCAATGTTTTTATGCTATGGTATTTGCCCAAAGTTGTTACAAAACCCACGTTCACACAAAAATATGTACAAAAATGTTTCTAGCAAACTTTTTCATAATTGCCAAAATCTGGAAGTGATTAAGGTATCTTCCAATAGACAAATGGATCCTTAAATTCTGCTATAGCCAATAGAACACTACCGAGTGCTAAAAAAGAGACTACCAAGGCTACCGAGGCATAATGCTCACTGAAAGAAGTCCATCTGAAATGGCTGCATGCTATGTGATTTCAAATCTAAGACAATTTTGGAAAAGGCAAAACTATACAGATTTAAAAAAAAAAAAAAAAAAAAAAAAATTGGTTGGTTGCCAGGGATGGGATAGGAAGAAATGAATAGGTAGAGAAAATACTCAGCATATTATGATGAAAATACATTACTAATATATTTGCCCAAAGCACAAAATGTACAACCCTAAGAGTGAACTCTAATATGGACTTTAGGGAATTATGACATTTCATGTGGGTTTACTGATTAAACCTGCAATGGACTACCTTGTGGGGTGTCGATGTGGGAGAACCTACGAATGGGCTGGAGGCATATAGGAAATTTCTGTACCTTAATCTTCCTGTGAATCTAAAACTGCTCTTTTTAAAAAATCAAGCTTCAAAAGCTTTAAGTGCAGTGTCATCTTCTAAAGAACACACACTGGAGGTACAAAGATCAGTCTTGCTACTACGCCCATAAACCAAGAGAGAAGGGCACAATGAAAGCCTAGAAGCATCAGAGGCCAGAGATGCTGGACTTTAGTGGGCAGGATAGGGGTCTGCTGTATTCTAAGCGTCATTCTAAGTGTTTAGTAGGGGAGTAACACAGCCAGTTATTAAACTGTGTTCATCCCATCTCTCTCTCTCTCCCCTTCCTCTTCTCTCTCTCATCAACCAATAAAGATATTCAATGGAAGTCAGAAAAAATTACAGACAATAAAGATGAAACTCACAAATTCAGGTAACAGATCAAAAACAAAGTCCTTACTCTAATTCGAAGGATTTATCACTGATACTTCAAGTAGATGCTAGATATTCTTAAGCAAGATGCACATCGAGCATAATATAAAGATGAAAAATAATTGTTTCTGGTCACCTGGAACGTAAGAAGCAGTGAATGATAGCATTTAAGGAATTATGAGCTAGCTTTATGGATATCATGATGGGAGGGAGCGTTTCCCAGGGTTCGACTAAGGAGTCCCATGACACGTGCTGCAAGGCCAATGTGGCACAAAACGTTCACGTTACTCTAGTCCTTGCCTGTAAGCACAGCGACTCAGACCTGAGCCACCTCGCCCTTAGGGGAACACTGAACAGAGAGCCACTCCCTTCACCAGCACCTACCTCTGAAATGTCAATCAGATAAAACATCATTTTGTTTGGCGGAAGATAAAATATCACACACTCAAAATACATTTGAACCGCCTTAAGTCTCATGAGTTTCTTAATTGCTAATAGCAATTGCTGAGAAAGCAAACAAAAATAAGACATAAGGAAATACTAAGAACACTTCAAGGTGAAGTATTGCAAGGTGAGGGTCCTGCGGGTTAGTTCAGTTGTTTAAGAGTCTGCTCAGGCAAATGCAGGGGACCGGGGCTTGATTCCCAGCCCAACACACCTCTAAGGCAGCCTGAGCCAGGAAAAAAAAAAAAAAAAAACCTGTATTACAAGGCGGTGCCTGAAGTACTTCACATTTGGGAGAGTGGGTTTGGGAGGGACTTTCGCAGTTGAATATTCCTAAGCTGAAAATTTTAAATCAAATATGCTAAGTGGTAGGACAGGTGCTTTGCATCCATGTGGTCCTGTGTTCAGTCACCAGTATCACAAAAAATGACCAAGAAATAACAAAATCTAGGCTGCATGGAGCATTTCAGACTTCAGATTTTTTCATGTGAAAGATGCTCCATCTGTAACAGCACCTCTCTGATAAACTAAACTATAAAATTTCCATACTTTTAATAAGGAAAGACACCTTTTTTAAGAAAATTCAGGATATCTAAAAGACAAGGCCAATAACATTTTGCAACGAAGTGTTACATTTAAATAAAGAAGCCCTTGCGCCTTCACTTCATGCAGAAGGTGAGTAGCATCACTGACTTCATCCGAGGTGGAATTCGAACTCAGAAGGCTCAAAACTGAGGATCCTAGAGCTAGTAGTGCCGCTATGAATGACACTGATGGAGGTGAGCACATCGCCACTTATTTATTCACCTAATCTTTCATTTTGAACAAACTACAACCTGAGTGCCTGCTAGGTGCCAGAGGAAGGGTTAGCCTCTGAAAAGTCCATCAAACAAAATGATCCAAAACCAACATTTGTACAAAGCAAAGGAAAAAATAAAGCAGATAACAGACTAAGCTGCCAACTAATCTTTCTTTAATTAATATGTATAAAGAATAAAGTTGAAATCAGCAGGAAGAAATATAGCAAACAAGTTTTCTTCTCAAATGAGCATTTCAACCTCTTCGCTAGGAAAAAAAAATGGCAATACAGTTCAAGCACCACGTTAAGCCCCAACCTGAGGATAAGGAGCTATGATATTTATTCCACATTTTCCTCTCATGTATTCATTATCTTTGAATGACATTTTATAGTTCTCTGAAAGCATGTACAAAACACATTTTCCTTGTATTTCACCTGACAGGGCATTTTTTTAACTTCAGAAAATATTCAAAAGTACAAAAGTATAGATGTTCAAAAGTATGAGACACTATTACAAATAGAGGAGCTGCCGAATAAAAAGACAAGGAAGGGCCAGGGAAATAGCTCAGGGAACTAAGTGCATGCTTAGGCAAGGGTAGGGATAGGGGTTCACTCCCAGACACCACATGACAAGCTGGCTTCGCCTCAGATACACTGAGGCAGCAACCGAGTTCTGGCATAATCCCAGCCGTGAGGAGGTTGAAAACAGGAGGATCATTATGAGTACAAGCTGCGTAATGAGACCCTAATAATAAAATAATAAAAAAAAAATAAAAGATAAGCAACAGCTACCAAAATTTGTAACGGCAGCAGGAATATGCCAATGTTTTTCTAAGAAGAATGTTGAAAGGGAACAGGAAAAATCAAACCTGCATCTTATAAATCCCACACTAAATTTTATTAAGAGAAGGGGAAAATGCCCACATGAAACAAAAGACTTTCAAAGGTTACAAAAATGTCAGCAGTTGAAATCAATTTCCTGTAAGTTTCTAGAGAAAATAAAACACAAATCTATGAATTACCTATTTTCCAGAGACTTTAAATGTACAATGCCTAATTTCACTTTGATTGAAATCTTTATGACAATTTTTCTTGTGTCCACCAAACGATTGTTTCAAATTGAACAAACAGGCCATAATACAGTCAGAAACAGGATTATGTATTCCAATTAAAATGAATTCAGGGCTGGCCAGTGGACTATAACTCAGTGGACTATAAAGCATCTGCTTAGACAGGGTGCAGAGGTCAGGGTTCGATCCCATGCCGGCCCTGCCCCCTGGACAATTGAGACTGAGCATGGTAGTGCTTGCCTATAATCCCAGTGCTTGGGAGGCTGAAGATAGGACAATCAGGCCGATCTACATTGTGAGACCCTGTAGACCCTGGACTAAACACATAAAAAAATAAAATAAAATGAATTCAAAAAATCACTGGCTGACACTTCGCCTATAACGAAAAAAAATTATGAGACCATCACTTATAATGAATAGTTGACACATTTTTTTTTTTGAGAAGTTTAGAAGTTTAAGTAATTTCACAGGGGAATCAGGGTCCTCACTTTGTAGACATCCTGAGCCTGTGCAAGAAGAGAGAGCAGAGATGGTGTGAGTGCTACAACTACCTGAGGGTAAGGGTGGAGAACCTGCATATAATGGTTGGGGGGGGCGGGGTTGTCTTCCACTTTTACTTTTGCACCTTCTGCTGTCTTCTGTCACTTTGAACTACCTCCCCTCTGCAAAGCCACCCTGCCTTGGAGCCAGCTGATTACGGCCTGAAACCACCACAAACTGTGAGATAAATAAATCTTTCCATCCTTAATTTTAGTTGTTGAGTATTTTGTCTCAGTAATAAGAGAAATGTAACTAAGATAATACTCTAACAAGAAGAGGAACCTATGAAATGATAGTTTTATTCTTAACAACCTGTGCAAAGAGGAGAAAATGGCCTAAACCCTAATGGACCCTACACCCTGAAAGTGACAAGCCATGAACCGAAAAAAAAAAAAAAAGCATGTTCATGGGTGTCAGCCCACACAGTTGTCTTCATCTTTCCTAAAGCTATAGGACAAAGAAGGTAACACTGGCAACACAGTAAACAGTGGAATATTAACCGAATTTTAAAAGTAACACTCAGGCTAGTACAGTGGTGTAGAATCCCCAGGAAACGTAGACAGAATCTGAACTTTCAATTCTTTTTCTACGGTTTTATCCATTTTTATGAGGAAGTTCAAGCAGACGGAAAAGGACTGATCATTCAGACAACGTCCTCCAATCACATGAAGCCTGTGATAAAATGAATCTAAAGGAGGTAGCAACAAGGTCCAATCTCAGCTCAACACAAATTCAGCCTTCCACACGAGGAGCTTGAGGGGAAAACATGCATAACTGTAAACAGGCATTTCTATTTACTTAGTTTAGCATCAGTTGTTCCCATAGACATAGTACCTGGAATTCATTTTAAAAAGTTACAAAACATGTAAGAGGCAATAACATAATCCAGAATCAAGAAATAAAGCAGCAAATAAAAAACAAAAAAAAATAATCAGGACATTACAGGACCTAACAATAAAACCTAAACAATATATATTACATATATGTACATCTATCAGATAATGTGAAATACAGACTAGAATTAAGACAAAAAGTATTAAAATAGGAATATTATATAGAGAGTATCAACAACCATTTCAGATCTTAACAAGACACTTGTAAATAGCACATAAGCATCTATACATTATAAACACAGGTAAAATTTATTTGGAGCTATATCATGCATCAAATATCAAATTTTATGGACACAAGTGAAAGTAGCCCTTAGAAATTCATAGTTTTAAATACTTGAAAGTGCAACACACAATGAGTGATCTATGCTATCAACTTTTTTTTTTCTTTACGCAACCGGGGATCAAACTCAGGACCTTGCACTTGCCAGGCAGGCCTTTGTGCCCCTGAACTATCTCCCTGGCCCCTTCGCTATCAACTTTAGTAACTGGAAACAATGTAAAGAAAAATTATACCTGGAAGTGTAAAAAAAATCAGAAGTTAATCAAATATAAAATGGGTGGCATTGATTCTCTGAAAACATTAACATAACAGATAAACCTCAATCAGAAACCAACTTCAAAGACCCACCTCCAGTCCTTTAAAGGGGCAGCAATTTTTTCTTGTCAGCATAGGCCATGTTTCCTGAAAGTCCCAGTCTGTTGCCTAATACCTCCCCTTCAGAAACAAGGTCAAATTAATTTGCATTCAACAGATAAAGAGTGCATACCATATCTGGACAAATGAGCCACAAACACATCACTGCAAAAGTTAATATAACCAAAAATATTCTATCAATTACAATCTCTATCAAGAAAACACACACCCAGGCACACATGAATATACAAAAGAAAATAAAAAAGAAGGCCACAAAAGGCACCCAGGGCCTGTCCACTCTCCTAAAGCAGATTCAAGCAGAACCAATGGAGGAGGAATGCAAACACCAGGTAGCACAAGTGTACAAAATAAGGAAGAGATAAAGAAACTTGGAGAATACAAAGAGGATGCAACCCAGAAGATAACAGAACATACAAATGGAACAATGTGGGTAGAGGAAAAACAAATGAACTGGAAAAGTTCACCAAGACAGCTCAAAAGATGAATTACAAATTTATCGAAGATAAGGATTTCAGACAAAAGTTTTCGAAAGAAACACTAGAGATGAAAAATTGTACTGAATCCATAAATTGCAAAAATTATCAATGTAAAAACAGGATTTCTTCACATAACAGACACTTTGGTTGTTTCCAAGACTTGGCTATCACAAACTGTCCTGCTAGAAACATAGGAGCACAGAAATCACTATGATATGATGCTTTCAGTTCTTCTGGGAAAATTCCCAGTATGGGGATAGCTGGATTGAATGGGATTTCCAGTTCTGTTTTTTTAAGGAGCCTCCACACTGATTTACATAATGGTTGTACCAGTCTGCATTCCCACCAGCAGTGGAGAAGTATTCCTTTTTCCCCACAGCCTCTCCAACATTAGTTGTTGATTTCTTTATGATAGCCATTCTTTCTGGGGTGAGATGGTATGTAAGTGTTGTTTTAATTTCATGGATGGCTAGCGATGTGGAGCACTTCTTCATGTATTTATAAGCTTCTAGTATTTCTTCCTCTGAGAAGTGTGTGTTCACCTTGGATACCCATTTTTGGATTGGGTCTGTAAATTTTGGGACCCTAATTATTTTTTAGTTCTTTATAAATTCTAGATAGAAGACCTTTGTCTGAATACTTATTAAGATTTTTTAGAAAGTTGTGAGTTGTCTTTTTACTCTGTTCGTAATTTATTTGATGTGCAAAAACTTCTCAGCAAGAGGAGGTCCCAGTTGTTGATTCTTTCAAGTGTTACACATGCATTTTGATTTTTTCTCCATGAACTCTTTGCCTATCCTGATGTCTTCAAGATTTCCTCCTACTTTCTCTTCCAGAAGATTTAGTGATTCTGTCTTAATACTTAGATCTTTAATTCATTTTGACTTTAGTTTAGTGCATGGTGATAGACCTGGGTCAAGCAGCAGAAAGATTTAACCACAAGGCATAAAAAGTAAAGCCAGATAAGTATGCTGACCTGTAAAAGGCTTAAGTCAACAGCTTCTGACAATGCCAGTTCGGCTGATAACCCACTACTATTATGGAATATTGGACTATGTATACAACTACTTTCTCTTAGCTCAAGAAGAAGAAACATTTGTACCAGTAGTGCTTAAAAAAGTTATCATGTGTGCTTTTCATAACAAGAAAAGTTATCTTGTACTCTGAACAACTATGAAGACAACAATATGCACTGCGTTAATCATTATAGCTGTCCTATTAATGTGTTTTGAAACTATCTCATTGTTATTTCTTATTAAAAGTAATAGTTATTTTAAAACCAGAATTTCTGAAATTAAGGACAAAATGGTGAATCATGACAAATTCAGAAAACTCTTAAAAATGATTACAAGAATAGAATGAGAAAAATTTAATAAATAGGTAATAAGATGACACTAAGAACACTAAGAACACTAACCTGAGACCAACTGGAATTAAAAATTAGAAGACACCACACATGAATTACAACAATATTTTTCAATAAACCTTAACAGAAAACTTTCCAAGTATGAGAAAAAATTTCAATATAGAATACCAACTATAGTGCAAAAAGAAGTCCCCCAGGGCATATCTTAGTCAAAGTCCCAGATGTTCAGTAACAAAGAAGCTTAGAAGCTACAAGAGAAAAGCAAAAATAATAATAATAAAATTATATATACACATATATACACACATACACATATATACATATATATATATATATATATATATATATATACCTATGCATATATAGTATAAAGGTATGTCAAACAGGATTAGAGCAGAAATCACAACACAAATTTCACAGGCCATAAGAAGTTGAACTGTTTCAAGCTATAAAAGCAAAAAAACTTCCAACCCCAATTAATATAAACTGCAAAATTGTTCTTCAAAATTGATAAAGGGCATACCACCACAACAAAAAACACCATAAGACAACCATGAACACCAAACTAGTGCTAAAAACATATTTAAGATTATCATAGACAAATATAATGAAGTCAAGTAATTAAATAAAGAAGTCACCAGCAGAAAAAGGACCAAATTCATGCAATAAAGAATGAAAGAACATGGTAAACAGAACACAGAGCCTTTCCTTCATCACTGAAAATTCTCCAGGGACTACTGATGTACATCTGGCTTTACTGTAGCTGAGACTTATGAATAAATCATAGTTATTTCCTGTATCAACCTCTCTCTCTCTCCCCCTCTGTATATATATTTTTTCATATAATTACTGTGACTGTATATTTTTTATTTTTATTGATTTTAATAAGAAATAACGATGAGTCAGTTTCAAAGCAAGTTAGTAGGACAGCCATGATAATTAACACAATGTATATTGTTGTCTTCACAGAGCCAAACCCAAAAGAACAGGTCCACCTGACTTGGACCTGGGCAAGCAACCATGGAAACTCACCTTTGTTAACATTAAAAGTCCCCCACAGACCAGGTAGCCCTGCCAAGATTAGCTCTCCGACAGGTGTTCCAGTCCACAATCACCCTTCCTATAAAGTCTTCTGTCCCCTCTTTGTTTGCTGCTGTCCTAGACCACTAGACAGCCAGCCTGCTTGATGCCCCCAAATAAATCTTTTACTTGTGTCAGAAAAAAAAAAAAGGAACAAAAAGAGCAAAATCACTACAGACCCTAGAAAAATTCAGAAGATCATCAATACCTACTTCCAAAATACTTACTCTCACGGGATGGAAAACACATAGGAAATGGACGGCTCCAATGCATTCACAGCAGAACTCTACAAGATTTTTTTTTTTTTGTGGGGGGGGAGGGTACAGGGTCCACAGGGTCTCCTGTTCTCAGTCTCCCACAATGGGACTACAGGTGTGTGCCACCACAACCAGACTACAAGAACTTTAGCAAAGATTTAATGTCAACTTTTCTCAAATTCTTCAATGAAATTCAAAAGAAAGTAATTCCCCCAAATTCACTCCTAGAGGTAACTATTATCCTGATTCCAAAATCAGAGAAAGATGCAACTCAAAAGAGAACTACAGACCAATCTCTCTAATGAATATAGATGCAAAACTCCTCAGTGAAATACTAGCAAACAGAATGCAGCAAATCATCAACAGGATTCTATATGACAACCAAGTGGGATTAATCCCAAAAATGCAGGGATAGTTCAACATATGCAAATCAATACACCACATCAACAAAACCAAGATCAAAAATGACATGATCATCTCAATAGATGTAGAAAAAGATTTTTTGACAAAGTCCAACACTCATTCATGATAAAAAGCCCTATAGATAATTGGAATAGATGGTCTACATCTCAGCCTGATAAAAGTCGTCTGTGAAAAATCAACAGCCCACATTATACTAAATGAAAAAAAACTAAAGGGCTTCACTTTAAATCAGGAATAAGACAACCATGTCCACTGTCTCCAATCCTATTCAATACTGTTCTGGAAACATTAGCCAGAGCAATTACACAAAAGAGAGAAATAAAAGGAACAAGGATTGGAAAAAAAGAAGTGAAATTATCATTACTTACAGAAGACATGTACTCTACATAAGGGATGCCAAAAACTCCACCAAAAGTCTTGTAGATTTAATCACCAAATTCAGCAACATAGCACCATACAAAGTCAACACCCAAAAATCACTAGCATTTTTATATATAAACAATATATTAACAGAAACTAGGGAAGTCATGCCTTTTACAGTAACATCCCAAAAAATGAAATACTTAGAAATCAATCTCACAAAAGACATAAAAGATTTGTACAGTGAAAATTATGGTACTCTTGAGAAAAGTGATTGAAGAGGACTTGAGAAAATGGAAAAATATTCCATGTTCCTGCACAGGAAGTACAACACTGTGAAAATGGCCATACCTCCCAAATTGTCATCCAGATTCAATGCCATCCCAATTAAAATATAATTAGTATACCTCACATAGTTATAGAAAATTTTCCTCAAATTCATTTGGAACCAGAAGAGACCTAGAGTATCGAAAGCAATCCTGGAAAACAAAGGAAAGGCAGGAGGTATCACAATCCTTGACCTAAAATTATACTATAAAGCCACTACGATAAAATCAGTAATGGTACTAGCACAGAGACAGACCTGAGGATCAACGGAACAGACTAAAAGACACAGACATAACTACAAACACACTCAGCCATCTGATCTTTGATAAAGGACCCAATCATGCTCACTGGAAGAAGGATAGCCTCTTCAATAAATGGTGCTGGAAAAACTGACTTTCCACATGCCAAAGGCTAAACTAGACCCATGCTTATCACCATACACAAAAGTACAATCAAAATGGTCAAAGAGTTAAATATTAAAACAAAACCACTAAATCTTCTGGAGGAAAATGTAGACAGAAATCTTAATGACATAAAGGCAGGTAGAGAGCTCATGAAAAAAATACCAAACTGCATGGGAAATACTTCAAAGAATCAACAATTTGGATCACATCTTTTTGAAAAGTTTCTACACTTGAAAGCAAATCTCCAACAGTAAAAGAAGAAAAACCACAATCTGGAAAAAAATTATAGCCAAGTGTGCCTCCAACAAAAGCTTTCTATCTAAAAGATATAAAAGGATTTTTAAAACATTAGGCCCCCAAATTCAAAGACTCAATCCAAAATTGGGCATCTGAGATGAATATACACTTCTCAGAGGAAGAAATACAAATGACAACTAAATATATAAAAAAAAATGTTCAACATCATTGGTCATTCCAAGAAATGCAAATTAAAACAACACTGAGATTCCATGTCACCCTAGAAAGAAGGGGCATCATCAAGTCAACGCGTAACAAATGCTGAGGGGCTGTAGAGAAAAAGGAATCCTTCTACACTGTTGGTGGGAGTGCAGACTAGTACAACCACTATGGAAATCACTACGAAGATTCCTTAAAAAGCTAGGACTGGAAATCACATTCAAACCAGCTTTGCCCTTCTAAATATCATACCACAGCAATATTTGTGCACCCATTTTATGGCAGCACAACATGTCACAGCTAAATCCTGAAACAACCCAGATGCCCAGCAACTAAAGAATGGTTAAGATGTGGTATTTTTACACAATGGAGTATTATTCAGCTATGAAACAGGATAAATTTGAGTCTTTTGTCCATAAATGGATGCAACTAGTGAACACATTCTTAAGTGAAATAAATCTGACATGCGTGTGCAAGCATCATACTGTCTCTTTAACGTGGGAACCTGAAAGAGAAAATGGAATCTGAAGGGTGCAATAGATACTGGGGAAAGGAAATGAACTTATTCAAAATGAAAGAGCTACTGAGTTGAGGAGGACAGGAGAGGGAGTGGGGAAAAGAGATTCATCTATGTATGTAAGTAGGATGGTTTGGACAACTGTACTGTGCATTTCTGCTGGTTTACGGAAAGTAGTTAATGCTCTGTTTTGTCTTTTTTCAACAGTTAGTACTTTTTCTCTTCTTAATTTTTTT
>PVKN010029790.1:0-12861 GCA_004027915.1 Capromys pilorides
GCGTCTTGGGCCTGTAAGTGACAAACCATCAGGGGCCAGCTCCTCAGAGGCCACTCGCTAAGTAAGTCAATCACAGACCTACCTTGCTCTAGAATGGGGCCAGGGGGACAGCGAGGCCAGCTGTGTCCAAAGCAAGGGGAGGGTTCTGAGGGGAGCGTGCAGAGATTTATCTTCTACTGTAATCAAGTTTCAGAACTTAAACATTCACTGTATATTTTGATTGCCCCTTTTATGTGCTTCAAGCAGCTGAACGTGCCACAGTACGCTCTTTAGAGCCTGGATGTTCTACGTGGCCAGGTTCTTCCCAGGGTGCTCCTGCTCGCCACAGTTGGCACCAAGGGGAAAATTCTCAGGGCTATTCTTTAGTAGCGTGATTCTCCACTGTTCTTACATAAATAAGATGCCAACTATTTACTGACTGAGTTTAATTATGCTGGTCACAACTTGAGATTCTGGTTTTAAAGCAAGAAAAAAGCAAGTTGAGGAGTCAACACAGAAAGTAGCTGAACACCAGAGAAAGGAGAACACGTGTGCCAAGGCCTGGTCTCACACTGCGGGCTGCCCTCCTCCTGTTGCCTGAGTCCCACGCTCAACTTGATGGCAGCGGTTTCCTCAGCACTTTGGTTGGTTCTCTGGCTATGGGATGTTTCAGAGTCTCTCTAGCAGAGCCTTCTCTGTCTTCCCTACTCAACTGGAAGTTCCTTCAAGGCAGAGATTTTTCATTACTTACTGAACACTATCCCCAGCAACAAGCATGATGCCTGGAGACGGACGCACAGTTAGTCAGAGCTGAAGGAACACGAACTATCTGTCTTAGAAGACAGGGGCTAGAGGATAGCTCAGCAGCGTAAGCGCCTGCCTGGCAAGCGCAACGTCCAGAGTTTGATCCCCAGTATTGAGGTGGGAAAAAAATGTTCTATATATTTTAGAAGATGGAAGTCTTAAGGAATCATTCCATTATCGACTAATATGGAAAAGGACGTTGGAGAACACAAGCACCATGGAATGTCTAGTCTGGGAAACTGGGACCCCTTTTATCTATGGTTTTCCCTGGCCTGGAAAATTGGCACAACACTATCTGCGTACTAACTACAGACCTCCATGGCTTGCACTAACTGGCACTCATTTCTGGTAAAATCTCCTTCATTCAAGACCTGTGTATGTATGTCTTCTCTACCACATACAGAGGAAGTCAGGCTGCCACAGGCCTCTGGACCTCTCTGGAGCACCGTGCTGGTGGCGACACGCTTCCTGGCGGGCAGCCGCCTTACCTGGGCAGTGGTGAGAGCATTGCACATGGAGCAAATGGCTTCCGCGTCGTCATCCGTCTTCTTTTTCACCTGCAGAAGCTGAGCAGCCTGGATGAGCGGCTCCAGGGTTTCTTTGGCCCCACTGTTCATCAGATTCTTGTCACGGAGCCATTCTTCCAGTTGACTGACATTGTATCTGTGACAGTGACAGAGACACAAGGGGTGGGAGGCAGAGAGCGTGCAGATTTGGTGAGCAGTGTCATGCATGTCTTTGTTCATGTGAGTGGCCTTGTCAGTTAAAATGACAGGCAGTATTTTTCAATTTTTTTGAGTCTAATCAGCTGTGCTTAAAGATTTGTCATTATAAATAGTAATGAGGTTTATAATTGCAATTATGTCAGACTAACTGCCAGGAAAATCTAACAGGGGATGAAAATGAATTCCTTTCAGCAGAAGTTAAGGCTTGCTATCAACCAAACAGGCCATACACTGTGGCTCTGTGCTTCCTGGGCAGCTGGCAGACACACTTGCTGGCTTCCCTTTATTCTCTCTTCAAGGCAATCCCCAGCCTGAGTGACTGTCGCAGTTCACTTCATGCGTCAGCATGCTGGACTAAGGGACCTGGCACGGTGGCTGAGCTATGTGGTGCCGCACTCACCATCACCCCCAGAGGGCCCACCCACAAGTGGGCAGGCTGTGTCCTACCTGCACATATGGGGACAGCGATAGTGGGTCTCAAACTCAGACGAAGGTAAAAGAGAATTGGAACTCCGTCCCGGGCAAGCGGGAGACCTTCGGACACGACACTGCACAGCTTCAACTCAACCTCACCGGCTGAGGAAGAAGCCCTGCTACCTGGGTGGAAGGCCTTGCCTCAGACAACCGCAAATCCCCGGGTCAGAACGGGGCATGTTGAAGAGCACTAGTGCCGACAGCAAGGCTAAACCCTGGCAGGAAGCCACCTGCCTCCACTCTGAACATTCTGGTCATCTTACTTTTGCCCCAAGGTCTCACAGTGTAGTTTAGGCTCGTCTTAAACTCACTGCAATCCTCCTCCCAAAGTGCTGGGATTATAGGGGTGTGAGACCACACCCAGTCTGAGAAATAATTCTTGTTTGATACAGGATCTCACTACGCAGTTCAGACCCATAGGGATCTGCCTATCTTAGTCTCCCCAGTGCTGGGATTACAGGAATGTACCACCATGCTTAGGGGTTCCAGGGCCAGCACCACATGTGGGACTGGGGATCAAACCCAGGTCCTTGTTTTTGCCAGGCAGGTGCTTAGACCTCTCTGAGCTGTCTCCCTAGCCCAATAATTTTTTTTTCTTCTTCTTTTTGAGACAGGGTCTCACTGTGCAGTTCAGGCTGGCCTTGAGCTCACTTTTGTAGCCCAGGCTGGTCTCAAACTTGCACCTCACCTCAGCCTCCCAAGTGCTGGGATTACAGGCATGTGCCACCATGCCTGGCCCCAATAATTCATTTTAAAAGCAGGTGTGGTGGCAAATGCTTATAATTCTAGCACTTTGGGAGGCTAAGGCAAGAGAAATTCTTTTTTTGCGGGGGGTGGGGGGGGTGTGCTTTTAAAGTAAATATTTTCCAAAAAACCCAGCCCTATTATAATGAGGGTAGCTGGGTATAAAACTGAATGCACTTAAAATATAGCAGGGGCATATTTAAATGATTCTAAGACGTCTGCTGGGTCTGCTTCTCTTTCCTTGGCCTCAGTACCTGTCCCGGAGCAGCCACCCACTGCACGTCTTCATTGCCCTGTGCTGTCCTCCTTCTGTGCAGTTACACACACAGGAGGAAGCAGCCGCGTCACCTGTGTACCTCGCTGCCTTCCAGGCCGAGGACGGGCCAGGCTGTGACCGCACCTCGGGCGCTCACCTGATCTGCATGCCTTTGCTCCAGGAGCACATGTCCTTCCGCAGGAGGAGGTTGTTGAGCGTAATGGCCCCGACGATGTAGAACATCTGCCGGACCACCTGCTTGATGAGCTCGGGGTCCATGCCGTGCTGGCACATGACCGAGTGGAAGGCGTTGAGCTGCCGCAGGATGGAGTCGAGCGTGTAGGTGCCCTCATCGGCAATGCTGGAGGTGCGCTTCCGCAGCCCAGTCGGCTTCACGCCAGACACACCTTGGATCGTCTCGTGCTCCAGCATGCCTGAGACTGTGGGGAGGAACCGTTAGGAGACCGTGAGGAAGCCTGTCCACAAGCACACACCCAGCCAGCCGGGGGGACTCGAGAGTCAAGAGGGGAAGGGCTTCACCAAAGGGGCTCTGGATCTAAACTTGAATGAATTAATTCTTAAATAAGGAATTGATATGATGCCACATACTCTTCCACCAGCTGTATTTTCTAACATACAGCCAGTGACTCTGTTGCAGCACACACGCGTGGCGTCTTGGGTGAGTCTCGGAGAGGTGTCAGGTAAGGTTGGCACATGCCACACTTGGCTCCCAGAACAGGCAGATGAGCAGGAAAGAAAGGCAGCTGCAGCACTTGGAAGCACAGGGCCGCACTCTGAGGAGAGCGCCCAGCTGTCTCCACCGGGCTCCCCAGCCCAGGCTGCCCCAACACAACCGCTGTGCCTCTGTACACTATGCCCAGCCCAGCCTGGTGCGTGTTTACACCTGCTGTGCTAACCTCAGCTTCCCCGACCTCAAAGGACACAGACACACTGCTGCTGTGAGGGCCAACAGCAGGGAGTAATGGAGGGACACCCGGAGCCCCGCCGCAGCTGCTTCACCCGGGAGATCCAGGGAGACGGGTTAAAAGCAGAGGAAGGACTGGCCTGAACAGACTGCCCCGGCCTCCATGTTCGCTCCTGCGCTTCGGCCAACCCAGGTAGCTCTAATTCCCGACCTTTAGGGGCAAGAGAAGCAACCACTGTGCTCTTGCATGGACTGCTCACCTGCTGTGTCTCTAGCTGTTTAATGGTGTGAAGAATGGAACATGGCATACCGTGAGGCAATGAATGGAACAGTTAGGGGGCGGGGAGAAGAAAGGCTAGCTAGTGGTAGCTCTAGAAGCCCGATAATAATTTGCCTAAAGATACAAGTGATGGTGACTTGAAAAGGTCTCTTAAAAATTGAATGCATTCAAATTAGCAGCTGCACCATGCACGCGGCTCCTGATTCCTGCTAGTCACACGCATGCCCATGGAATGGTCCACAGACACGGGAGAGAAGCCCTAGGAGGAGCGCAAGAGGGACAGCTGCTGGGCTCACGCGTTTAGCTGAGCCAATGTCCGAGGAGCACGCGTGCACAGGCCACGCAGCCACGGGGAGGCTGCTGACGCCTCAGCCTCCTCGGCTTCCCGCGGCCTCTAGGGGCCCCACACAGTACGGCCCGTCCAACGTTCAGAGTGGTGTCAGAAACTGGGCAGGGTATAAGCTGGACCCGGTCTCAGAGTGGGCCCGGGTGGGCCCGGGTCTGCGCGGTGAGCTCTGCACACCAGGTGGGCGCGGCTGGCTTCTCTCAGGCTGTGTGAACGCGGCCCGGGCCTTACCGATCATGGGCTGAAGGATGTTCTCCAGCACCCGCACAAGCTGCTGGTAGATCTGGATAGCCAGGTCACTCAGCACCTGCCGGTACTCTGCCAGGTCGAAGTTGGTGAGGCAGTGCTCGTTCTGGCGGGATGTGTTGTGCTTCATGAAGCCCTAGAGACACACAGGGACGCTGACGCTGACAGAAAGCCTCCTACGCTGAAGGGCACAGTGCCCGGAACGCTCTCCAGCACGCTCGCGCTGGCGGCTGCCCACACACTCGTTATTCTTGCCACTCTAGAGCACTCTGCGGGCCTCTCCTGGGTGTCTAGTTACGACGCTCTAGCTGCACAAGGTCCCGAATCAACTCAAAGTTTTTCCTTTCACTTTGACTTTGGGAAGAGCCAGGAATTACAAGGTATCAGATTCAGTGAATAAGTGGCGGAAAACATACCACTATGTTTCTGACATCAGCCAGGTATGACCAAAAACTACAGTGAATGTGTAACTAAGATTTATCATGGCAAAGTTCTCCATGCCATTAAGCCCCTCAAGATTTTCTCCCTTCCTTTGAACATACTTAGCTCACTGTTGCTGGCAATGTCTTTTACTGTAACAAGTTGTGAATATCTAAACAAGCACTACAGTTTCCAGTTATCCCTTAGAGAGCAGAGCAGAGTCAGGGTCTCCCCTCTGTCCTGCCATCCCTGGGGTCACTTCTCTCCCTTGGGCTCACACAGTGGCAGGACAGGGCTCCAAAGTTGCTGTGCTCCATCTGCACCTGTCAGTCTCCCTCACTTCAAAATCACAAACTTGGCAAACTGGTGCTTAAGCCTTTCTAATAGTAACATCAACAAAACAAGTTGGGCCGGGTGTGGTGGTGCATGCCTGTAATCCCAGCACTTGGGAGGCTGAGGCAGGAGGATCAGTGCGAGTTCAAGACCAGCCTGGGCTACAAAAGTGAGTTCAGGCCAGCCTGAGCTGCATAGTGAGACCCTGTCTCAAAAAGACCAAAAAAAAAAAAAAAAAAATGTCAGTAAACAAAACAAGTTGGGGAAGTTTATGAAGCAGCAGACCTGTGGCAAACACGACAGTAGTGAAAGGAGTGAACTGTGAGCCTCGGCTCCTTCAGCACGGCCCGGCCCACGAACACCGCACCCAGGGGCGTACAGGACCTCCTCGGAGGAGGCCGGTTACGGCCGACTGCTAAACGCACAGGTGGCTTCCCTCCACCAGCCTGCACGACCACGCGGCGTCCAGCCTCGGTCGAGGTGAGAATGGGCCCTCCAGTGGGGGCGTCTAGGCGGGTGTGTCCGCCTGGCCTCTGCGTCAGAGCCACTGCTACCCGGCCCTGGCCGACAGACGCAGCTGCTCACTCTCTGGATTCTGCCTTCAGTCAGGCGTCTGCCTCCTCCACGCTCCCCAGCGACACGGCCTGCAGCAGGGACTGAGAGCACCGGGCTGCCGGCCAGTTAAGGCTGGGCCTTCCTGGGGATCCCACTCTGCTCAGGAGTGGGGCTTATCCCTGTGCTCCCCACCACCTTCAGGACAGTCCTCTCCCTCGGTGTCAGAGGCTGCCCACACTGGGAGTAGGCATGGAGGGGAGCTGGGTGGCACCACAGGCTGAACGCCAGCTCCCTGCTGCTGCAAGGAGCACACAGGTGAGCTTGGGAGGTTTCAATCCCTACTATACAGGGCCTTTATAAAAATCACATAAATACCCTAACGTGTAACGAGTTAGACATAACCCTTAACGAGCAGTGACTGTTGGTATTTTCTAAAATGTTAACACACACTGATGTGTACAAGAGAGATTTTTGGACGCAGCAAAAGCCACACGATCTTTACACCTGTCTCACCGTGGACCACTTTCCTGTACGGTGGCTACGCCAAAACTGGCTCTCTTCACATCCTTAGACAGTCCAGTACTGCTTCTTGGCAGCCCACTCAACGTCCTGGCAGAGGTCCCGTCTGTGGCCACTACTCACTGACCGCTGCTGCCCACTTTATTTTTGCCGTGCTTTCTGATAAACTAAGGAGGAGGCAGCGCCACCCTTACTCAGTTCACTGGTAGGTCAGGACCATCAAACAAAACGCTGAGCTCCTG
Source organism: Capromys pilorides (assembly GCA_004027915.1). Lineage (NCBI taxonomy): Eukaryota > Metazoa > Chordata > Mammalia > Rodentia > Capromyidae > Capromys > Capromys pilorides. The sequence continues at coordinate 6,849 of PVKN010029790.1, forward strand.
AGCCACTTCTGAACTGGGGTTTTTAAATTAATACAAGGGTCCTCCCACCCCGTCTGCGGGGCAGCAGGCTCCAAGGCCTCGCGGATGCTGGGCCCTCCCTCCCTCCCACCTCAGCCTCTTGGATAGACGGGAGCACAGGCACGCACCACTGTGCCCGTCGTTACATGGCCAGCAACATTTGGGCTTTTTAGGGTTTCCTCAGAAAGGTCAGGGAAAGGGCAGCATGCTGGTTTTATAATCACGGTTTCTCACCTCTTCTCCACTGTACTGCTTCAAACAGTGTAAAAATCGGCATGTGTTAGACAGCCAGAAGGAGACGGTTTCAAAATCGTCACCTCTTTTCTGAAAGAGAATAAGTCTAAGTTTGTTTTTTGCACAGGGAAATAACAACCTGAAAAAAACACCCTGCACAGATGCCCGAAGGCCACTTCCCTCGCTGTCGTCATCCTGTTACAGAAATAACACCGAGCCCAGCCTCAGGCTTCCGTCACCACAGACCTGCGGCCCCCAGTCGAGGGCTGGCACTGCTCCTGCCAGTGGGAGAGCGACACCAGCCAGCTGGTGCCAGCCCAGTGCCTTTGGTGCAGAACAGACTCAGCTCCTGGGAGTGGTTAGCGAAGGGAGTCAGAGCGGAAGCACATGAAGTCACAGTCTGCGCCAGGAGGACATGAAAGCAAGCTTGAGGTCAGGGCTCCTGACCCAGGGAGACGAAGGCTCTAGAGGGCTCTGAGAGGGAAGTGAGAGGGGCCGGATACCTCCCTGAGCAGCCCCTGTGGAAGCTGCTGGCTCCTCACCAGCCTGGGCCACGGGCAAGGAGGACTGCTGCACCTAGACAGGAGCTCATGGGTTTGTGAATGGAACAGAGATCCATCAGGATACAGGTGGCCACAGAAAGAGAAGCTAAAAATCTGTGCTTTACTGTGCACAGGTGCTGTATATCACTTTGCTGTTAGGACCTCATGACCTCTCCCCCATCATGACCTGTCCCCCAACATGGTGCCGTACACCCTAATGACTCTACTACCCCACAGCAGAACCTGGCGTGGGGAAGCTGCCCAGAGCCTGTGTGGACCCCTTGTGGTGGTTTTGTGCAGCAAAGCGCACAGGAGCCGGATGCACACAGGAAGAGACCGCCACAGAAGGCCATTTGTCTAGCTCAGTAAATTCCCCATGTTAAGTAGCACAAAACAAACTAAAACATTTAAATTTGGGAGCATATTTTTCTGTAAAGACTTTAGGAAACCCCAGATGATAATAAATCTAATTTAGTCTTTTTAGTTGAGTCAGGAGAGTTAAGGACCTCACTTCATCACAGGGTAAATTATCCTACAGTCTGAAAGCAGCTTTGCATCAAAATAATCCCACCGCTTGCAAAGATCTGGATTGTAACTGTCCCCAGGAGAGACTGGGCCACACCAACAAAGCCCACAGGGCAGATGCCACAGGCTGGCTGGGGGACAGGGCCACTGAAGTGCTTGGTGGGGAACCCTTGGGGCAGCCTCAACAGGAAGTGTGTGAGTGTGCCTGCGCTGAGGACGCACCAGCAGGCCCCGCCCTGAGAAGAGCTGGCAGGTAAGGCGGACGGAACCCACGGGGAAGACTTCCTGTCGGAGTAACCCGGCGCCTTCTCCTACTGGTGGGCTGGCCGTTGCTAAGGCACTTCACGCAGGTTAATCTGCAATCTCCTTCCACACAAACACTGTACTGCCTGCGCCACACTCATTAACTAAGATGCGCCCTATGACTTCAAAATAAAAGGCCATTTACTTCTTTGGAGACTTAAGAAGTTTTAAAGCTGAATGCCAACTCTACTGAGAAAGTTCTTGAATTTGCCAAAGTAATATTTTTATAATGAACGAACTATACTAAATCAGTTCTGGTTGCTTCATAGAGAAAACAAGATGGGCTCAGAACTATCTGCAGTCTTTGCTTTATCAGGTAAAAAGGGTCCACCAGCTACAACTGCATGACTTTTCCTGTGGCTCGGTGTGTTACGCTGTTTCAGGAATCATGTGGAAGTATAGTGAGGAAAAGCAAAACGGATACAAGACAGACTTCAACTCAAAACAGCTGCGCAAAAAATACACATGAATTTTAAAGGGATCCAGGGTACTAGCAATATGGCAAGGTAACTAGTCAAACACCTTTTTAGAAGAAAACTTATTTTGCAGTACTAGGGACTGATCCAGGGCCTTCCCACTGATCTATCTCAGCCAGCCCTTCTGAATTCTGCATTGTGTGATGTGGTCTTTTCAGGTGCTTCCGGCTGTGCTGAACTGGTCCTGCTATATCAGCTTCGGGAGTGCTGAGATTAAAGGCCTGTGTCACCATGCCCAGTGAGTGCCTTCTTGCAGATTAACGAAAAAAACTTCACCTTTTTATTTTGTCTATGTAGTTGTGACTTAAGTGCGAGACTTACAGACTAAGTGCTAGCACCAATGTGTCAAGAAAGAAGCCAAGTTTTGTTCCCGACATTCACCACTAAGCCTTCAGCAGCTCTGGGCTTTGGTAAGCCAGCAGAAGGTAGCCACAGAGAGAACTGCACAGAGCGGGGTGAGGAGTTAGTGCTTTACGGGGCGATGTCGCTGGAGAAGGCGAGAGGGCGCCCTGGAAGGCCGTGCTGAGGGCTGCGTAGCGCCCTGAATGCACCAAGGTCCTGCACTGACTGCACTTACGCTGACGAAAACGTGAACTGTACATTATGTGTACAAAAGTTCATGACAGACACGGGATCGGCAAGCCCGGAAGCGCACTGAGTAGGTAAGCAGGAGGCAGGGTCCTGGGAGGGGCTGCGCCTCTCCCCAGCTTCCACAGGGGGCAGAGCTGCAGGGACCTTCTGTGCGTGCGGTTACCTAGCACCCCTGCCCTTCCAGCCACGCCCTGCTGAGCATCGGCGCTTCTCCAGGGAAGCAGGCACCGAGGAAGCAGACCAGGGTGGGGCGCAGAGCACGGTCCTGGTGCTTTCTTCGGCTCTCTGACATGGCGAGCCCTGGGTCGCGGGGCCGGCAGCCACTGAGTGGGCGTACCCCACCTCATAACAGCTTCCACAAAGCCCGTTAGTTTCCTGTAGAACCTTTAGGCAGATCATTTTGTCTGGGAGGAAATGTAACCTACACCACAATTACATGCAACAAGGTCAAGTTAACTTTGAGCTGTCTACCCTGAGCCCTGCGGTCACCACGCACTGACCTTCAACACCTTCTTGATGCTGTTAATGGTGGATGTGAGCAGCGACCTCACTTTCTGGTCGTCATTCAGGTAGTCTGCATGCCGGACACACATGAACAGGATGTAGGCTGGCAAGCCAGGAATCAAGTTGACTGCCACACCACGTGGCTTCAGTTCTAGAAAAGAACAAGTGAACCCATGTAACCCTGAACATCTCCGTGGGATTGGCCCTTGAGGTGAAGTGTGGGGTGGTGTGACACTCAGGCACAAGAGCACGTCAGTGTTGGCAGCTGCCTCGGGGAGGACCCTGACCGTGGGAGCCTGTGGAGTGCAGGGCCGCTGCCTCCTCCCTGACTTCCCTTGGGCTCCCGTCCACTGCCGTCCCAATGTCCCCACGGGGGCATGAGCCCTGGCCTCTCCAGACGTCCCTCCAGATTCCTCACACGACCTCCTCTTCCTTGGTTCTCCCTATGTTAGACCTACACTACAGCAGCCTGGTCTCGCAGTTCTCAGGTTATAAATCTCATCATCTCTTAGACTCTTTCTCTTTGTTCATTTGTTGATCAGGGTCTTGCAGTGAAAGCCAGGTCTGAGCCGGTGTTCTTCCTGCCTCAGCCTCCCCAGGGCTGGGATCGCAGGCTACCTTCTCTGTCCTCTTTCTTTGCTCATCCCACACATCTACTTCGTCACCAGCCCGGGCCCAGCCCTTGGACCTGCCCTAACTGCCTCGAGGCACTTCCTACGCTGGGACAGAGCAGAGCGCTCCTCTATGAAAACGGAGCTCAACTTTGTCACTCGTTTGCAGATCCTCCAGGCAGCTTCTCATCCCACTTACCACAAAGCCTCAAAGCCACACTGCGTGTCCTATGCCTGGCCATCTCCTCTCCCTGCCTAGCCCCTCCTCCAGCCATGTATGTGGCTGTCCCTGTGGTGGCTCCAAGTGTCAGATGTGCTCTCAGGGGGCCGATGGGCAGCTTGCTCTTCTGCCTCAGAGGTTCCTAAGAGCTCCACGGCTTGCTCTCTTACTTCTCTGTCTCTGTCCAAAGAGCATCTATCACACAGTGTTTTCTAATAATGTTATATAAAACACTGTACCTGCCTTCACAGATTACCCTACTCACCCCCAAACCGAACCAGTGGCTCCCTAACATTTCTGCCAAGAGAAGATCACGTGGCAAGTGCACCGCCTCTGTATCCACCCTGAGTGCTAAGTTTTACACCATGAACCTGGAGGTGCCAAAGCGGGTGTAACTGCCAGCCACACCGTGCCACCTGGTACCGGGGGAGGTTGTGGGCGAGGCCTCACGTGCTTCAGCACGCAGCTCCTGGGTGTGCACTCTTCTCATCTGCCACCACTCTCTGACAGCCCCTTACAGAGCAGGGGGGCCGCCCACAGCCTGACGCCCTCTAATGTGCTGCTGCCACCCTACCCTGCTCAGCTGTGCCATCTTTCCCTCCTTTGCCCAGTTTTTTCTGAAAAAGCACTGGTCATGGCTGCCCTGCTCCCTGGAGACCTGCGCTGACAGAGCCATGGATGAGTGCTCTGCAGTGCTTCCTGGCTGAGGCCAACCCCAGCCAGGCTAAGAAGGCCCGGCCTTCGGTTGTCATAAGCAGGTCCTGGGCACTCATGAGTCCCTCCCTTCTACCCAAGTGACAGCGTGGCGGGGGCCAGTTCACAATGAGGACTGCCGACCCTCGTGTTAAATGCTTCGAAAATCACTGAGTCTTCCTCCCCACACTGGGAAGCCCTGTCTCCCAGTACGTGCCTAGGATCAGGTTCTTGACAAGCTTCTGCTCGTCCTCCTTCTTGTACTCCAGCATTCCCTGGAAGTCCTTTTCTTTCCTGGGAATGTTGACCGGACGGATAGGCTCATCGATGATCTGTCCTGGGGATATGTTCTCCATCTGGCCCACTTCATGAGAAACAAAAGGGAGAGGAAAACGGTTTTGTCAGACGGAAAGACGAGAGGTTTCCATGTCCCTAAGCCTTCAGACGAACTCTTCACAACAGAAACTCACCATACAGACCACTGAATTGTACTCTCTTACTTTTTTCTGCTAAAATTAGGTGGACAGAGAGCAAATGTTACCCTGACAACCACTGGAGCCTGACATTATTAATATCAAATAACTTTACCTGATTGAAAGTTGTTTTTCTTTTTGCAACAAGATTCACTTTATTACAGTCAAAGTTCCAGGGTAGTTTAAACTATTGGTTAACTAACTTCTACCAATCAGAAATTATTAAACACATAAGGACTTTAACATATAGAAGGAAGAAACAGCATCATTCCAGAAAGGAAAGCAAGCACCGCATCAGCTGCAGAGCAGTCGTTATGAGCAGAGCAACACTCGCTCCGTCTCTTCACGCCAGCTGGCCTGCATACAGTCATCTCCCAGAAAGGTCTCGAAAGGCAAACACCTTTTTCCCTCCACTGCTAATTCTCAAAGAAATCATGGGAAAATACAAACTGTCACCTAATATGAATAACTATTATTACTGTTTAACAGAGCGCCAGACACCCTGCTTTCGAGTTGTATTTACCCAGGTACAGCCTGGCCACGTACGCCAGCTGGCTACTACTGTCGGTGGCAGCAACCAGACGAAGGTTAGGCTAAGGATAAAAACCAGTCTTGGGCTTCTTCTCCTAACTGAGAGCTAAGCGGGAAGCACAGGCAAGGAGAGGGAGCGCGAGGTATTACAGAGACTGGACGTGCGCTGGCGAGAGGGTTTTCATCTGTGGGAAGTGGGGAGCCCTTAGGAGACGCAGTTAGGCACAGACAGTTCCAAGGCTGCCGGCAAGCAACCAGCAGATCAGAGCCACCGACCTCAGAAGCTGAATGC
>PVKN010029791.1:0-12885 GCA_004027915.1 Capromys pilorides
ATTTTAGGGAAGGGTCTACAGGGACAGGGTGTGCAGGGTCTCATTACTAGATCAGACTCACAGTGATCTGCCCATTTACAGCCTCCTAAGAGCTGGGATTATCGGTGCATGCCACCACACCCAGTCTCAATTGTTGCCATCTGGGGGGGGGGGGGAGGGGGGATCAAATCCCCGGCCCTGCACCTGCTTGCTGGCGCTTTAACCCGCTGAACTATTTGGCTAGCCCACTCAGATATTTTAGTATTTATTGAATTCCTTCCTGTGTACCAGGCACTCTGTTAGATCTTGAAAATTCAACAAGACAGAAAAGATCTTGCAATAGAGGAAAAGATAGAGCTTATATTCTAGTGATTGGACATGGACAAAAAAAAACAGAAATACACAAATGAGATCAGTTTAGATCGCGGTAAGTATTTCAAAGGAAATAAGCAGGGTGAAATGTTAGAAAGTAACAGGGAGGTAAAGAGGGGAAAAGTTGAACTAGGAAAGCCAAGACAGTACTGAAATAAGCCCTCAGAGAGTGACAAAGATAATGAAGGCCTCGGGAAAATGAAATATCCTGAAGCAGGTGTAAAGGGCCAGAGAACAAATGTTTTAGGCTTGTGGATCCGCCTGTCTCTATCACAACTGCTCAGCTCTGCAGCTGCAGCATGAAAATGCCCATGGCACATGGCACAAATGAACGGGCATGACTGTCTGAACAGTGTCTGCAACACAGGCAGCAGGCCACACTGCACAGTCTGTGACGCTGTTCTTAAGGAACCACAGTCTAAGAAGAGCTGAAAGCAAAGACCGTCTAGCTCTGTGGTGAACAAAGGAAATGGGATAACATTGAAAAGCTCATTGCAGTATTCATGTTAACTTGGTAGAATGCTAGAATCTCCTCTTGCTACTGCAGCCCCATGCTAACATCTAGTTACATAAATGTATATCAGAGCTAGAAGATATTGAAGTTAGGATTTCTTTGATTGTAGATAATAGAAAAACCAAATAAGACTTGGCCAAATAAGGCTGGTATATCGGGTTTTTTCCCTCATATAACAAGAAATTTAAATACAAAAATTGTTCACCGGATCAAAAATATACATCCAAGCTATTTTTAACATATCATGACACACTTAGTGTGCAGGATTTTCAACTTCATGAGTTTTGACTGATGATAACAAAATAGCCATCATAATCTTTGGTAGCACACCTGTGTTCATGGCAGAAAAAAACAGGAGACCCCTGAGAGGATACACCAGTGGTATCACTACCTTATAAGAGGGGAAAAAAAAAAGAAGTCTTTCCCAACAAGTCTCCACAAACTCTCAGTTCTGTCTCAAGACCATACTGTGATCAAACAATACTGTCATTAAGAAAGGGGAGCAAGCCGGGCGTGGTGGTGCATGCCTGTAATCCCAGCACTTGGGAGGCTGAGGCAGGAGAATCAATGTGAGTTCAAGACCAGCCTGGGCTACAAAAGTGAGCTGAGGAGCAGCCTGAACTGCATATTGAGACCCTGTTTCAAAAAGACAAAAAACAAACAAACAAATAAATAAATAAAGGGGAACAGTAGTATCTCAATTTTCTAGCCTCCGTATAAGCACGGAAATTGGATTGACCAATCAACCATGACTCCACTGTAACAACAAGACCACATCTTATCTTTGAGGTTGTTGAATCCAATTCCATCACCTTATATAAAAAACATACAATGGAAACTTTAGTTTTTGGTGTTTGCATATAACTTTCTACCCTCTCATACTCACTCACACATCTATGCATGCCTGCACCTTCCTTAAGTCATCGTTATTATTGTTTTAGAGAATTCCTCTACAGAAAGAGAAAGGTAACTTCAGAAGAAAACAAGACAAGGTCTTCTTTCTCTATACCTCAGTACAATCCTGGGGACAGGCACATGCCTGGGGTCACCCTCACAGCCTTTCAGTGCCATGATCTTGACTCTGGGGTTAGGGACCCACAGCCGCAAAGGCCACCCATCACAAATGCTAGGGAGTGTGCTTGCTGCTCTTACTTCCAGCTATGGGAACATGCTACACTTCCTGTGGTCTGGCCCTCCACAGTTCCTTCTGCTCCTGCACATTTCCAGCCTCCAGTGATTACATGGGCCCCTGACACAGAACTCAGAGGTAGATTACTATTTATCTTCCCCAGTATCTAATCTCTCTCCTTCTTTCGGGATAAAATTCCACATTCTTTTCTTTTAACTAGATTTTTTAGACCAATCTTGGAATAGACTATTTCTTGGTCTTTCTGGCTGGAAGTGCAGAAGGTAGATAATGAAAATACAGACAGGGAGCCAGGGAGATAGCTCAGTGAATAAGCACTTGCCTGGCAAGCTCAAGGTCCTGAGTTCAATCCCTGGTACCACCAAAAACAAAAAAAAAAAAAAAAAAAAAAAGGAAATACAGACAGACAGGTTGATCTTTACTACATACGCTATAACCTACTGATTCTATCTTTTAAGGCTGGGTACCACCTACCAAGTCGATTTTTTGACTAAGTGGGTTGCAACATGAAACATGAAAATACATTAATTTTAAATAATCACCATGGAGACTATACCAGGAATTCAATGAGAAGGCCTCTAAGGACACTACGTGTTTATGGTTAGTAACATAGGTGTCCTAGTCTTGATATAACCAAGACAGTTCCAGTTACGTCAGGTCTGCAATTGTCCTTGCTTTTCTTCACAGATGAGAGCAATGGGTTTTACAGTCAGTAAGACTTGGGTTCACACTCCAGCTCCACAACTGTGGCATGACAATGGGCAATCTACCTACTCTATTGTGGGCATAATGCAAGAACTTATTTACATGATTGACTGAGAATTAAAATAAGTTAGAAGACGCAGGTGCCACACACATGGTAAGCACTCAGTAAGCAGAACCTCCTACCAGCATGATCGCCTCATCCGTCCTCCAGCCAAATCATCCACTAAGCAAAACAAAAGAAGGCAATGCTACGATTGTTTCTTCCTTAACACAAAGTATTCTCATATAGTTTGTATGTGAGTTAATTTGTACTCTGCTACTACCACCCTCATGTTACAAAGTCACTTAATAATATGTTAATCCATGCTTGGAGACCAGTCTGATCTCAGTTTCATTTAGAAACTTAGACAAGCTCAATAAAATCTAGAAATCTGATCCAGGCCAAAATATTCAGAGCTATTCTCAGTATTCCCTGCAATGGAGCTTAAATTATACACCAGCCAAGGACTAAAAGGATTTGGGCAATGGTCCTCAAATTCTTTGATTTCAGGGTTCTGACAACCTTAAAACTTAAGGGTCCCAGAAAAATTTTATTTATGTGGGTTATAGCTATCAATATCGCATTGGAAATTAAATTTAAAATCTTTAACAATTCACCTTTTTAAAAAAACTGTACATTAACAGAAAAAGACAAAGCCTATGAAAAATAACTATACTCTTTTTCCAAAGCAAAAGTAGTTATGAGAAGACTGGCACTGTTCTAAGTTTTTCGGATCTCCTTCGTGTGTTGCTTAGCAGAAAACAGATGGGCTCTCATGCCTGCTTCTGCGTCCCACTGTGAGGTGACATTATGTGTCATCTACCAGCCTCTGGAACACCACTGCACATGTGTAGGAGTACAAAGGCAAATGCTGCACTACTGACAAGCTGTGAGTATGAAAATAGTCTGTGTGGTGGGTTGCCTGAAAATGTCTTGGTGATCCCCATGGTTTCCTCAGACCACAATTTCAGAATTACTGCCCTGGAGATAACCCTCAACATACTCCTAGCCATTGTCAAACCCTCAGCTTCTCAGATTTTAGAATTTGTTTCGAGTTTTTAATATTTGTATAGACTTTATCAGATTTTAGAGCATTTTAAATTTTTCACTTTTTGGATTAAAGTGTAACAAATCTTTTTATTGATTCACACACACACTGTATTGGTTTTCTCTAGAAAACTCTAACACAAGAAAACTTGTACAAGCCATTGTGAGTATAACAGCTTCCCAATACTGTTCTGATGACAGCAGTAATGATACTGATGCTGGTGATTTTTTAAAAATATTATAACACATACTATTAATAATCTTAGGGGCTGGGGAGATAGCTCAGGGGCACAAGTGCCTGCCTGGCAAATGCAATGTCCTGAGTTCAATCCCCAGTTCTGCAAAGAAAAAAAAAATCATAATGATTTTCAAAGTGTGATCACCACAGGAACAGCATCAAAATCACCAAGGGGCTTTGTAAAACCCACAGAGCTGTGTCTCACCCAGATAATGTGTAATCTGTTAGGTCTGGGGTGGAATCTGAATTTTCTAAGTGACACGGATGCTGCTGGGTAAGACACTGCACTTAAAGAACTTTTAGAATACATCATTTTAAAAATAATTCTTCTGAATTTCTTTTGTAATTTAACCTGTTTTTGAATGCAGTTTCAAGAGCTCCCAGAAGTCAACATTTACACTGAAAAGAACGTTTGTGCTAATATTTGTTTGTTTGTTGTTACAAGAATCTTTTTTGTCCGTGTCTTGTACTCTGATTAACTACCTTGGAAATAACAACACACAGTGTAGGGCTGGGGTCTAAGTGCCTACCTGGCAAGTGCAAGGACCTGAGTTCAATCCCCAGTACCATATGCCATACCAGCAAAACTGGGTGTGGTGGTGCACATCTGTAATCCTAGCACTGGGGAAGCTGAGACAGGAGGATCACTATGAGTTCAAATTGTGTGCTATTGTAGTGAGACCCTGAATCCAATAAATATACAAGTAAAATTTTTTTAAAATACAATGCATTAATTATTGTTATTTTCCATCATTTTGTTATGAAATTTTGCTTTTTTTTCATAAAGTCAAAAAAAGAAAATATTTAGCATAAAACATGCTAGCATCTGGAAAACTGCCATGACTAAATAAACCATTATTTTACCAATGACCTTTGTACTCTTTTATAAAACCTATTTCATTTCCCACCATTTTACATGCTACAAAATCAGGCATGAATAAAAAATATATTCAAAGTGTAAGATAAGCCAGACATGATGGTACACACCAATGGTCCCAGCTACTCAGGAGACTGAGACAGGAAGGTCACGTGAGCTCAGGAGTTTAGAGCAAGCCCAGGCAGTGAGAGAGCTGTCTTAAAAACACAAGTTTAGAGGCCAGGGAGATAGCTCAGTAGAATAAGCACTTGCCTGGCAAGTGCAAGGTCTTGAGTTCAATCCTCAGTACTACAAAAAAAAAAAAAAGCTTAACATAATTCAGTAGGTTCCATGTAACACCATACGAAAAGTTTATCGATATGCCTTCACGTTCCACACTGAGATTAACTTTAATAAACAATCACTTGTTAAGTTGTGAGTTGTGATGCAGTCACTAAAAAAAAGTTCAGCTAGCAAAAAAATCTATTAAAATCCTTCTCCCAATATCATATGACACAAGGTATCAGGATGGCCGAGTGGTCTAAGGTGCCAGACTCAAGCTCTGCTTCCTTCAAATATCATATGACACAAACTGACTGCTGAAACCAATGTAAGAACTAATTGAGCCAGAAATTGACATTTGGAAAAACATGCAAAAATGCCATTTTCTAATTATTTTGGTTGAGAAAAATTGCCATGAGAAATAATGTAATTCATGATAACAGGTGCTTTTGTTATTTTTAATGAGATATTAAGCATATTCAGATTCTTAATTTCTAAATCTATCTAATACTCTTTGATATCACTAATATCTAAAAATATTTTATGAGGGGCATCCAGATAGCTCAACAGATTAAAGCTCCTGCTTAGGCAGATGCAGGGGTCAGAAGTTCAACACCTGTCTGCCATGCTGGTCCTACCCCCGGGGGCAGGCTGAGACTGTGATTGAGACTGGACTTGGTGGAGCACCTGTAGTCTCAGAGCTTGGGAAGCTGAAAACAGGAGAATCACTACAAATCCAATCTGTGTAGTGAGATCCTGTAGACCCTGCACTAAAAAAAAAGAAAAGAAAAGAAAAAGAAAAAAAAGAAGAAGAATACTTCATGGTTTGCATCTAGATGTTCCCCCAAAGCCTCATGCTGTCACAGGGCTTTTTCAGAGGTCGCTGAATCTAGACTATGATGCGAGGATCAAGGGTGTATGCTTAGTAAACCAGCCCACTGATTTAATCCTATCCAGGATTAAGGTTGCGAGTGCCAAGCCCAGCCTAGGGCAGGTAGCCCGCATACAACTTAAGTGACAGTCTTATCTCTCTCCTCCTCTCTCACTGCTTTGAGTATCTTCCTCTGCCATGAACTGTTGCTCTCTGCCTGCGCCACCCTGCTGTGGGGCCAGCCAATTATGGACAGAAATCTCTACAGTGAGCTAAATGAAATTTCCCCCCTTCAACTTTTAGTTTTTGTCTCAGCAACAAGAGACAAGTACCTAAGACAGAATGACAGAAAGTCGTAAAGCCAACTTTGAGGACCACTGCTTTAAGACATATGGTAAGACCTAGAAAGAGTAAAGAGTCCTGCCCTGCCCAGGTGTGGTAGCCAGGCCTGAAGGCCCTGCAGGAGGGAGAACTGACCAGCAAAACACTCCAGCCAGGACTGAAGGGAAGTCAGGAAGGAGCCCAACGCACATGGGGCTGGCCCAGCATGTGGTGCTGGGGATCAACCGGCAATCCCTGCAGCTGCCTAAGCTTGCCTAAGAAGGTGTGTTACACAGCTGAGCTATCTCGCTGGCCCTCAAACATCATGTGTGGCCCATTAAAATTCCACAATAAAAAAGACCCAAGTGGACATTCATATTATTTCTATCCTAACAATCAATAAACCAGGGCTCACGGAAGAAACTGGATGAGTTAGAGACAAAAATAATTTCCTCTGCCCCCACCAATAACACAAAATAAAACTGTAACCCCTGCTAATGCGACACAAGTGCCACAGAGAACAAGCACAGGCGGGAAGAAAGGGGTAAGGCTGCAGTCCTGCAGGGAGCAAAGACCATGAAAGCAAGGTTTTAATCCTGACTTATTCATCAAACAATTTTTCTGAAATGAGGACACAGGCCTTTTGGACACACTCCCTGAGTGTGTCACAGCTGCTTAACTGCCAGCGTGGACACTTCTGAGGAGGCAAGGCCCAAGCAAGAAAAGAATCATGTGGGTCAAGGTCCTGTCCCAAAGGCCTCAGCAATAAGGAGTGCAGAAGCCATACAGGGCGGTTGGCAGAGGGCTTCAAGAGTAAAGACATCTACTCAGACGCAAGGGGGGAGGTCCCAGAAGGGTTTCTTCCCAGGAAAGGTGCCACCCCTGACATCTAAGAGTGGATAGAGTCTGTTTCTTGCTGTGCTAAGGATTCACCGGAAGATATATACCCAGCCCGTCTTCCTGGGTTTTTTGTTTTTTGTTTTTGTTCGGGGGCTTTTTGTTGTTTTTATTTTTTGTTTTGTTTTGTTTCGGTTTGGTTGGTTGGTTTTTGGCTAGGGTTTTGTTAAGTCATTAACCTGCCCAGACTGGATTTGAACTTGGATCTTCCAGCCTTGGCCTTGAAGGCAAAGTGGAAGGCAGCCGAAAAGGAAAATCCAACCCATGAGAACCTCGTCAACAACAGGCAAGAAGGTGGCTAGGAAAGCCTGAAGTTGTAACCGAGGAAGTTGATCCTAAAAGCTCTTCAAAAGCAAGTGTTACTATTATTACTAATTATCATTATTTATCTTAACGTCATCTCTTAAGGATAAGTTCCAGCCCTAGGAGAATCTTCACCCCAACTCGGGCAGCTGGGGGATCCCAGGGTGGCACAGTGGAAAGGCCCGTGCAGCAGGACCGAGTGTCAGCCCCGCGGTGTGAAAGTAGAGATCCGGACGGGAGGCCATCGGCGTGGGGGCTGGCTCTGGGCCCACATCCTCGGGACCTCAGGGTCCCTCGAGGCTGCCAGCAGGGTATAGAATGGTACCCAAAGCTCCTGTCACATCGGGCGCAGAGGCCGAGGACCCTGCATTTGGAACCCGCGCCCTCACGGTCCTGCCCAAGCCGCCTGGAAGGGAGATGCCTGTCTGCCCAGTCCTAACCCACCCAGTGCCCATCCAGACCCTCCGCGCCACGACCCCGACTCACCGCTCAGAGGGCCCAGCTTCAGCCGTTACCATGGCGACAGCGGGAACCCCACCCCCACCCCCAGCGGCAGCCCCGCCCCCCCGGGCGCAGAAGTTCCGGCTGCGCGCGAAGGTCAGGTTGCAGAGAGGCGGCGCGCTGCCGCTGGAAAACAGAAACAGAATGATCACAGTTATCAAAACCAGTGTGTTCAGAGGGCGGCCTGTGGTTTCTTCTTCATTTTGTATGACTATATTGCAGTTTTAAAAATAAAATGTAAAAATAAGGTATGCACGTTGCTTGGTGGCCATGTTAGTCTTATCCTTGGCTTTTAAATGGAAGCATTTTCTGTAATTTGAGAATGCATTCTAAAAACTACTAACGATATACTCTGGTTTCTCTTCAGATCGTATGAATCTTTCACCTTTTACTAAAAACTGCTAACGGTTGTAACAATAACAAATGGCTTGATTTTCTGATTGTTGGAGTTCTTTTTCCTGTGGTTATGGTCATTGTACCCTCCAAAGAACATTTCCTGTCCCTTCAAAGTGCCGACTAGATAGGAGCAGAAAGAATTTCAAAATAGGAACCCTCTTGATTCATCAATCTAAGGTCTACAACACGACTAGGGAAGAACTAAAGTATAAAGAAACCAACAGAGAAATGCTAAGATTGTAAATCATATAAGTGTTCATAAGCATCACAAAGATCTGAAGACCAGAGAGTGTCATGCTTGTATTGGTCGCTTTTGTCATTGCTGGGGCTCGCTTACATAACCTGAAGGAGGAAATGATCCTTTGGCTTAGGGTTTCGGAGGGTGCCGTGCATGGTAAGGAGCCCCAGCGCAGAAGCATCGCGTAGAAGGCGCAATGGACCAGAGCTGCTCGCTTGGTAGTGGAGAAGGCGCAGAGCACAGGGGAGGAGCATCAGCGAGGTTTGAAGAGCTCGGAAACTTTGGGGATTGGAGTCTTCAACCCGAGATGTGCACATCCGGATGTTAAGGTCCCACTCTTTCCCAATCAGCACCTTCCTCTTAGCATTGCAGACCTCAATATGCAAAATTTAATCTTCTTTGAGAGTCTACTATACTTACATTTAACTAATGTATCTGATCCTCAGCTTTTTCCACTCTCTACTTACAAAAAAACAAAAAAGGCCTTATTTGTTTGTTTACCAAGGCAATGATTTTCATGCCAAATTAATCATTCTCAACCTCTCAGAAGATCTCTTCAAAGCATCAAATGATCATACAGGTAGCATCAGCCCACCCCGGTGTACTCTTTATATCTCAAACACCTGACACATTGCACCAGAGTCTTTCTACCAGAATGTACAGTTCACTAATAACGAACATTTTAACAATTGCAATCCAATTGTACCAGGAACTATCTGTGTTTTTTTTTTTACCACCAGTAACGACAGTCTCTTTGCTAGCCTGGAAGCAAGTAAATCCAACACGGAAATCACATTAGCATAACTGTTGGCTTACCCAGTCCTGATGCCAAGTGTCACAGTTAAGCTCCCATGAAGCATATTCTGAGGTAGAGTTTAATACGCAGAAATATGTTAGTGCTCATGGAATCAATACCTGAAAGAAGGGTCAGAAATACCCAGTGGAATGGTTTGGCTGCAGAAGTCTCAGCAGAGGCTTCTGAGACCCCTCTAGAAGCTCTGAAGCTGGAAAGGCACTTCAGATCTGTTCCCGGGGTAGGGAAAGGACTATGCCTTTTTCTCTTCTTTTTGAAGTACTAAGGATTGAGTCCAGGGCTTTTGCAGTAAGGTACATCCACAGTAGTGTTATGTTTTGTTATGTAATGTTGTGTTGTGTTATGTTATGTTACATTATGCTGTTTTTGGTTTTTGTTTTTTTTTTGTTTGCTGTCTTTTTGAGACAGGGTCTGGCTATGCAGTTCAGGCTGGCCTTGAGCTCACTTTTGTAGCCCAGGCTGGTCTTGAACTCACACTGATCCTTCTGCCTCAGCCTCCTAAGTACTGGGATTATAGGCATGTGCCACCACGCCCAGCTTATGTTTTTATTTGTTTTGTAAGTTGTTTTGTGTTGTGCTGTCTTGCAATTGTTTTTGATATGCTGCTAAATTTCCCAGGCTGGGTAGAACTTGCAGTCCTCCTACCTTAGAACGCTAGGTTACTTCACATACTGCTACGTCAGCTAAGAAAACCGGTTCTTTATATCTCCACATACACCAGCAACCGGATGCAGAGTACCCTAGAAGGGGAGTGGGACTTTGGGTAGGGAGGCCTTCTCAGAGGCTGGAAAGGGCTGACAGCTGACTTCCGTCTCTCAGCAGCAGGCCTAGCAGCTGGTGGATTACGGACCTCATTTTTAGAGGATGTCTAGGTTGCAGAACTAGCCTTATGCCATGAATCTGACAAGCACTTAAATTCATTTAAATTCATTTGTTTCTCGATGTTCTGGAATTGTATTTTTCTCTTTTGAGTAAGTTTCATTTTAAGACTGTTAAAGCCGTTCAAATAAAATGCATTTAATTTTATTAAAATAAAAAATAATGTTGTCTAACAGATAATTTTATTGAAATAAAAATTTGTTTTCCTTGAGATTTTTAATAAAGACATATCAATGCTTTCAAAGAAATATTGCTTCCATTCCTAACCTTTCTAATCTGATTTCTCTTTTCCCTACAGTTAATTATTTTTATTAATTCTTCATTTAGCTTTCTTTTTTTAATTTTTATTTTTAAAAAGAATTAAAAAATATTAAAAAGAAAAGAAAAGACACAGAATTTCACTAAACAAGATAATAGGAATTCAACAATGCTTGCTATATTGCATATTGTTGCCTTCAAATTAGCTGTTTAGATATTTTCCATTTTAAAATATGTGAATAAAAATGTTAAGTAAGTAAATCCATATTTATATTCACCTATTTTATTTTTAGGCCTTTCTTAAACAAAGTTAAAAAGCTAAAAACTCTTCACCGGGCGCTATTGTTTAAATGTTGAATGTCCCCCCAATCCATGCATTAAAATCTGGATCCCAGGAGATGCTACGGGATGGGGAGGTGGGGCCTTTGGGAGGTCCTGACGTCACTGGCATAGCACCCCCAAGTGGGTTTTGGGGTCACCTGCTTGCGCTACCCGTCTCTCTGCTTGGTGGCCCTAGGTGAGCAGCTTCGCTCCAACACAGACTCCTGCCATGCTGTGCTTCCCACCATGGGCTCAAAAACAGCAGGCCCAGTCAGCCATACTCTGGAAGCTCCAAAATTGTGAGCCAAGATATGTTAAACTGTTCTCTTTTTAAGTGAATTATTTCAAGTATTTCATTCTGGTGGTAAAAAAAAAAAAAAATGATTGAACATTTTAGCTTTCTTAACTTAACAAAATACCTGAATAGCAAACCATAAAATTATGAAGAGATCATCCTCATTTCTTCTAATAGCTCCACCGTCTTTATTATATGAGCATCCCATAGCTCATTTCATCAGTCCCCCTGTGAGAGGCTTCTGGGTTGTTTACATTTCTTGCTATTACAAAGAATTCTGCAGTGATTCACTTGTGCATAACTTGGGATTCAGAATTGCTAGATAACAAAAAAGAATGAAACAAAATTACTAGATCAAAGAATAGGTGCAAATATAACCTAACTAGAGCTTGCCAAATCTCCTTCCATCGCAGAGTCACCATTTTTGCACGCATGCCACCACTTGAGATGAAAGTGCCTTCTTCCCACAGTTGCACCAGCCAAGCAGGTTTTCCAATTCTTATTTTTGCCTATGGGATAGGTGAGAAGTGTGTCTCTGTATAGCTACAATTTATGTGTATCTTATTAAGAGGAAGATTTAATGCATTTTCAAATGACTGAGAGCTGCTATACTTTCTCTTAAGTGAATGTTTGTTTTAAAAGAAAACAAAAATGGGTAATTAAAGAGAAAACGAGACAAGGAAAAATGTCCTAGGTTTGACCTGTTATAATTTTGTATATGTTTAGATTTCTAAATTTCTGTGTTAAAAAAGCATAACAGTTTTTTAATCACATTTTATAGAGACTTATTAGAATATTAATGATTGATGGAAAATACTGGTTCCATGTTAAGTCTAAGGCATTTAATATTTAGAAAGATGGCGATGATAAGTTCAGGTACCTATGTTATAGAGTAATAATATCACTAAGCTCCTGTTCTGGAAGGTTAAGAACCTAAGTTTGCAGACCAAAAATTAGAGAAAAAGAAGAACTACAAGTTTAGCTAATATTTTGGCTCTATCCCTTCAAGGTCAGTAAGAACTCAGGACATAAGAGACCTTGTACTGTAACATCCTATAACTCAGAGGTTTCCCAAACTTTCTGTTCAAGGAGATTATGGGGCCACAGAGGAAAAGGATCAATGTTGTATAGTGTGCCTAAGGAGAGTGACCTAGAGTGAAAACATTCTCTCAGGCTTTCACAGAGAGCAAACTGATCAAGCAAAGGCCATGACTCATCCAGATGGCCGACACGGACAAAAGTTTTACAAAACACTGTACATGGTTTCAAGGTAAATCCCGAGGGATTTGACTGACCTTGTCACATAAAAAAATTGCATGTTTTGTTATATACGTCTTGCTTTAGCTTGAACTTAACCACCCAGCAGAAAAGTTTGGCTGCAACGCATAAAAAGTAAAGCCAGATTAGTACGCTGAGCTGTAAAAGGCTCAAGTCAACAGCTTCCCATATTGCCAATTCTGCCAATAACCCACTACTATTATGGAATATTGTTCTATGTATACAACTCCTTTCTCTTAGTTCAATGAGAAGAAATATTTATACCAATGGTGTTTAGAAGAGTTATCATGTCTGCATCTTGTACTCTGAACAACTACTATGAAGACAACAATA
>PVKN010029792.1:0-12902 GCA_004027915.1 Capromys pilorides
CAAAACATTAGAGAAAAAGAAAGGCTACAAGAATAGCTAATATTTTGACCCTAGTCCTTCAAGGTCAGTGAGGACTCAGGACACAAGAGAACCTGTACTGTAACATCCTATACTTCAGTGGTGTCCCAAATTTTCTGTTAATGGAGGTTATGTGACCACAGAGGAAAGGGATTGACAAGGTATAGTGTGCCTAAGGAGAATCACCTAGAGAGAAAACATTCTCCCAGGCTTTCACAGACAGCAAACTAGTCAAGCAATGGCCATGACTCATCCAGATGGCTGATACTGACAAAATTTCTACAAAATGCTGTACATGGTTTCAAGGTAAATCCTGAAGGAATAGATCATATGTCAACCATTGTTAATCAGCTACTCTTGTTTTGAAACTCTGTAACGTATGTATTGTATGTTACCTTGTTTCTGTCTTTGTTTCTGATATTTGTTCTTACTTTTCTTTTTACTCTTTAAAATAAAATAAACAACTACTATGAAGACAACAATGTGCAATGTATTAATTATTGTAACTGCCCTACTAATCTGTTTTGAAACTGTTTCATAGCTATTGTATCTTTTTTTTTTCTCATTAAAGTGAATAAAAAACACAAAATTAAAAAAAACCTGAGGGGATTTAACTGACCTTGTCAGATATAAACATTACTTGTTTTGTTATATAGGTTTCTTAGCTACTTTTTACTCATTGCTTGGACAAATACTCGACACTCAAGATGGAGGAAGGAAAGGTTTATTTAGCTCACAGGTTGTGGAGGTTTCAGTTCATACTCAGTTGGCTCCAAGGTGGAGCTGGCTCAAGTTTCTCTCTTCCAAATTCTGTGCCAGCACAGAACTCCTTCAAAGTGGTGTGGCTGTAAAGATCAAGCTACTCCAAAGAGGAGGACTTCTCCAAGGAAGTGGAGCAGGGCTGGGCGTGGCTGGGCTGAATGCACAAAGTCTTCCAATCACATCCCAGGGCAGGCCCTCCCCATCCTGCAGGATGGGGCCCCCACAGCCCACAACCAGCCCAGCCCATCCAGCCAAGCTTCCTCAAGTTGACACAATGTATGAACTACCACAATAGGTCTTGCTTCAACTTGGCATTAACAATCCAGCAGAAAAGTTTAACCAGGAGGCATAAAAAGTGAAGCCAGATATGCATGCTGAGCTGTAAAAGGCTCAAGTCAACAGCTTCTGACATTGCCAGTTCTGCTGATTAACCCACTCCGATTATGGAATACTGGACTATGCATAGAACTACTTTCTCTTAGCTCAATGAGAAGAAACATCTGCACCAGTAGTGTTTAGAAAATTTATCATGTCTGCATCTTGTACTGTGATCAACTACTATGAAGATAACAATATGCATTGTATTAAATATTGTGGCTGTCCTAACATGTTTTGAAACTGTCTCATTGTTATTTCTTATTAAAAATAATAAAATTATATATATAAAAGAATAACAAGAATTTAAGAGATAATCTCATTGTATATATGAAGTAAATGCGATGAAAAAGTTTCAAAAAATATTAAAATAAACATGGCGTGTGGTACCTTGCAATACCAGTGTTCCCCAGTGGGGGTGCTGTTGGCATTTTAGTCAAAGTTTGTACACTGCAGGAGATTTAGTATCGCTAGTCCTTGCCAGCTAAATGCCAGTGGGGTCATCAGTCAGTAGGCAATTTAGAATCCTCCTTGTCTGAATGTGCCCTGAAGATACAGATGTTACCACCAGCAGGTGGAGACAACTACTCCTAGACAGTAATTATCGTGAAGTCAGGGGCTGTGTCTCTCCTCATGATTGCAGCATGGAATCTGGCTCACTGTAGCTCTTTGGTGGATATTGAGAAATCAGTTAATGGATAAATGTGGGATCACTGAGGAATGAACAGCATTTCACCATCATGTTGGATGTTATCTCTCCTGATCTCATGAGGCATCCTGTCTATATATCCTCAACACAGCTGTGCTATTATTTGATGTTCATCGTATATTAGATACATGAATCAAACTTTGGTCATTTCTCACAGCAATTTAGTTAGACTATTTTAATCCAAGCATGGCATTTTCTATCTCATGAGCTTCTTTTGGGGTCCCATCTTTATACTCTAAGTTGCCATAAGCTTTCATTTAATTTATATTTGTGTCAGGGTGTATTGGCTGATATTGCCTATTGATAGGTGCCAATCATCTGTTCTCTCCCTTTCTATCATGTGTGACTCTCTCTCATAAAGTTTTGTTTTTGCAGACAAGGCCTTGCTATGTAGTTCAGGCTAGACTTGAACTCATTATATAGTCAAGGGTGGCAAACCTCCTGGCTCAACTTCCCAAGTACTGGGATTACAGGTGTGTGTCACCATGTCCAGCTCTTTCACATCCTTTTATTCTTCTCATTCCTAGTGATGGTGCTCCCTCATTTTGCTCTTTGATGTTTCCAAGGGTAAGAACTCTGTTGGATCCATACTATTAATCTCTTCTCTCTTTTAGCATGTGGCCAGGAAATTCCTTACTGTGTGCCTTGTCATCTTGGTCACTTGAAGAAATTTTCTTTTTCTTATCTGAAACATGACCTCAACAGAAAAGTGGGTAGGGATCCCTAATGGCCTCTTGTGTGTCCACTGTCAAGTTCTTTTTCAAATCTGAGTGAAGAAGATGTGAGGATCCAGGCTAATCAGTCCCTGGCTGGGGTTTCCTCTGGCCATTTCTCTGTCTACCTCCCCCAAATCTGGTCTTTTCATTTTCTCACCCCTCACCATATTTTCCGCATCTCTGATAGACTTGGGAATAGTAATTCATCAAGAGGGAGGGGTGGAGTGTGAAATTCCCAGAACTACCCAGGCAGATGAACAGGGATTGGAGGAGCTGAGCCTGCCAGAGAGGCCATAGTGGAACATAGCACTCCAAGAAAACTGAGATTGCAGCCATCACTGGGCAAGGACCAGGCAAGCTATTGGCCAAAATGAGTCCAATGGTAACAAAGCAGAGTGAGGGGAGAGAAGGATGAAAGAACTTGGACACAAAGGCAAGCAGCATCAACAAAACCTGTCTGTACAACCAGGGCAGGTATTCAGAAGAAGCTGCGACTGTATTGGGGGTGGTGGTGGTAGTTAAAAGATTTGGATTTGAAAGATTAAAGAACAATATGACAATGCACTTTGTGTTGGGGGAGATTAAACCCCATGATTGATATCCAAACTGGGTTTTTTGGAAATCACTTGTGTGCTGACTGGTCTAGTCCCAAAACTGAGACACTTGCCCATGAGGGCAGCTGAGGTAGCTTCAAGTGGAGATGTTACTATGTTTACTTTACATGGGACTCATTTTTTTCTTATTCTCAACAAGTGGAAAAAGTGCCAATGTCGGTCTCCATCATCCTGGGTTTCCAGTCATGATACAATATCCATAGGGCATAACGCACTCATGATGAGGTGTTTGAGGTCTTCTCATTGTAGCTGAAAAGTTATCTAATTCATCTAGATAACCCCAAGCACAAACTCTTTCTTTAAATGAGTTAAAAATACGTTTGCATGGCATGTGGTATCCACGAACTTAAGCAAACTGCACTTTGAATAAAAAGACTATGTAAGTAGGTAAAGAATTTCCTGGCCACATGTTAAGTGAGAGAAGAATTTAACAGCATGGGTCCAACAGAGTTCTCACCCTTGGAAGCCTGAATTCCCAAACTCAAGTATGTGCTAGACAATGAATGCAGTAGGACAACAGTGATACAAGAAGAAAATGTGGAGGCATGGCTGGGGAGAGCACATGCTCCACTGACAGAGGACCTTGGCTGGTCTCTCCCTTGCATCACATCCATGCAAAAATAGAGTCCACTGCTAACAATTGGTTAAGAGGAAAATTCCTGAGGCTGACTATGTCAAGTAGGATTTGAAAAAAGAATAAAAACAAAGCAAAACATGTTTTGCCAAAAGGGTAGGTTCTAAGAACACAAGCCAAGAATATCATCAGACAGCATTTACAGGAAAATGGAAGTGAGAAATACAAAACAACAGACAATAACCTCGTCAACTAACCAATTGTTTTCATGGTAGCTAGTTACTCATTGACAGCTTTGTGCATTGTTTACCAGTTGTTACAGCTTTACAACCAGCCAAAGCTAGATCGCTGCTGCTTCTTTGGTCTCTTGGGCTCAGTACACAGGCTCAAGTAAATGCCACAGCTCTTTACCCAGAAGGGCCACCCCCGCAGTCCATTCTTGCTTTCATCTGATGAGGTCTTGACTAGAACCTATCAGTGCCAATCTCGGTCTCCATCATCCTGGGTTTCCAGTCCTGAAACAATATCCATAGGGCATAGCGCACTCATGATGAGGTGTTTGAGTTCTTCTCATTGTAGTTGAAAAGACCACTCAGCATTTAGCAGATGCCTGTAGTAGAGATTTCAGAACTTTCAAGATTATAGTGCACCATGGAGACTGCTCTTGTGACTCTTACAAAATAATATTAGAATTTGGAGCGTACTGTTTAGCTTAGGAACCCATGAATCATGCCAATCAAAATCAAATTATAGAAAAGGAGCCAAATAAAGAAATTATTAATTTTGACCATATGGCTTGTTCATAATTTTCTTGCAACTGAGTAACTATAATATCCAGTGTAAGTCAGGTATGGTGGTGCACACATGTAATCCCAGCACTTGGGAGGCTGAGTCAGGGGGATTACCATGAGTTTAAGGCTGCCTGGACCACATAGTGCATTTAAGACCATCCTGAATTACAGAGAAAGACCCTGTCTAAAAAAAAAAAAAAAAAAACCAGGCCTGGTAGATAGTGAGAACTTGATATAAGCTCTTCTAATGGGATTGAAGAGCAGTTTGATTTCATTTCTAGTACTTAGTCTTCAGATTCTAGATCATAAAAGATCTGGTTGTCATCAGTTGATAGGTCATGGAGAAGTTGCTTTGTCTGGTGAAAGTGTCCCTTAGCACAGTATATTAAAATCATGCAGGATTTAGTCATATCAGAGTTTAGAAGAGTAGGCGCTGCACACAATTCCACTATTAAGAACATAGACCTTCCAGTAAGGTTCTTTCACTAGAAGTAATGATAGTATCTTTGGCCAAGACACTCCATCAGACCTTGCCAGTTTCAGTTTCAATACGCCAATTTTTTAACCCTTCCAGAATGCTGAGGATGACAGAGGCAACAGTGATGTCACTGTATTTGCAATATCTGCACTGTTTTACTTATTTTATTGGTACATATTTGTAGTACCTAATGATTACATTTATCATGGAGAGTCAATACACATACAGCACATTTCTTAGTTCTTTATCTCCCTCCCTTTTCCTTCTTCCACCTGAATTGTTTTATTTTTATTTTTTCTGATTGTTATAAATTACCCAGTAAAACAAATTCCTTTGAGTCTGGAGAACTGCTCCAGAGTTTTTCTACAAGAAAAATAGATTTTCTAATAACTTTTTGACTATTGTTATGATATTGGCATCACTGCACAGGAAATTTCTACATATTACAGAACACAGACCATTTCAAGAATGCATCAAGGGACTGGAGAGATAGCTCAGGGGCACAAGTGCCTGCCTGGCAAGTGCAAGGTCCTGAGTTGGATCCCTGGTTCTGCAAAAAAAAAAAAAAAAAAAGACTAATCATGCTAGTGTTTGGGCTGACGAGATGGCTCAGTGGTCTAAAGCACCTACTTAGGCAAGCTTAGGCAACCACAGGGACTGCGGTTTGATTCCCCAGGACAACATGTTGTGTGAGCCTCAACTCCAGGGCAGGCTGAGCCAGCCAGAAAGAAAGAAAGAAAGAAAGAAAGAAAGAAAGAGGGAAAGAAAGAAAGGTTTTTTTTGTGGTACTGGGAATTGAACTCAGGACCTACACTTGCCAGGCAAGCTCTTATTCTTCTAAGCTATCTCCCCATCCCAATAAATAAAATTTTTTTTAAAAACGATTTTTCATCCCTAAAAAGAAGACATCTTATATGCTTAATTGTTTTACTCACCCAAACTGTTTTTCCTTGCATGAGTTAGTTCTAGCTTTAATATGTATATAATACATTAATATATACATATATACATATTATATACAGTCTTAATTACTCTTCTTTAGTTGCTGGGACAAAAACCCAACACCCAAGATGAAGGAAGGAAAGGTTTATTTAGCTCACAGTTACTGGAGTTTTCAGTCTATACTCAGCTGGCTCCAAGGCAGACTGGCACATGGCAGAGAGCAGCAGTTCATGGTGGAACAACTACAACAGAGGCCACAGAGTCTGTCTGTTGCATTCAGGCTCTCTGCCTCAGGCTATCCACCTCAGGCTACACCTATAATCCCAGTAGTACTCAGACCCATAATCCCATCAGTGCTAAAATGCATAATCCCAGTGGATCTTGAGTCAGTCTCAAACTCTAGAAGTTTGAGATGACTGCATGAGGCTTTGGGGGGAAAACTACACACAAACCATTATATATATATATATATATATATATATATATATATATATATATATATATATATTCTCTTTAATTTCTTTTTCTTTTTTTTTTTTTGAGACAAGTTCTCACTATGCAGATCAGACTGGTGTTGAGCTTACTTTGTATCCAAGGCTGTTCTCCAACTTGCAATGATCATCCTGCCTCAACCTATTGAGTGCTGGGATTACAGGAGTGACCACCATGTCAGCTAAATCCTTAATTTCTAATGACCATGTAGGATGTCAGCAATTTTAAACTATCTTACTCCAGTGTTTTGTAGCTGAATATCATTTCTGGACTTCTAGAAACCTATTGCCTCACAGGTCTCATGTTTATTGATAGATCCGACTATACCTCCCTTCCCTATACCACATCACACAATGTTCCTCTTATACAAATTGCTCATGACCAAATGCTGAACTATGAGACCAGCACCATGTTTACTATTGAATAAATGCAAGCAAAAGTAGCTGGCTTAAGAAATATCTGACAGAAAGGCCTCAGCTCTATCTTTATTTGCAGACACAGGTAATGGGGAAGGACAGTCCTCTTTTTTTTTTTTTTTTTTTCTTGTCACAGCACTTGTCACTAGTAGTGTGTTTTCTTGTATGTACACCTGTTTCTCCTGTTAACATTGGGGAAAAGTGTAACTCCCAACCTGCTAGATGTCAGATACATTGAGCTTGTGTTGCCTGAAAGCTAACAGTAGGAAAATTTGAGATAACTCCTAAAAGATAGGAGGGAACCCAAAAGTGGGGTGACACAGAGCCTGCTTCCTGAGAATTTTATAGAGAAAAATCACAGGCTGGGTACAGTGTGGGTTAAACTATAATCAACCAAAAAGATTACAAATATGGCTGATTAGTTAATATTGATACAATAGTAGCAAGAGCATATGGATGACATTATTAGCTATAAGCTTAGTCTTCTTAGTTTTAGTAGTCTAGTGGATGAGAGAGGATGGCCCAGTTCTAACAAGATAATTGTTAATTCCCTTGGGAAATCTCAAAAAGGCGGCACCAGGAAGCTCTAGCTTCTGTTTATCCCTTAGGGAATAAATCCTCCCATGGTGACTTGAACCTTTGTCAAATGACCTACAAGCTCAGTTTTGATGTAGTCTCACCTGCTGCACTGACTTTCTCAAGGCCTGATCCTGTCTCATTGCCTGCATTTCTTCTCAGCTTAGTGATTTACAATACTATGACACTTCATGGCAAAGGAGACTCCTACCTAGCCAAATAGTTACACACAGAAGGTGGTCAAATATCTGTGACATGGCACACAGTGACCACCAGTCTGAATCAACTTATCATTTTGTCATGTTCCATTGAAAGTCACAAACAGTTCTTTTCAGAGCACTTTCTTTTTTGGTTTTAGTTTCTTGAGACAGGATTTCACTTTATAATTCAGGCTGACACAGAATTCCCTGTTGTAGCCCAGGTTGGCCTAGAAATTTTGGTCAGCGCTGATATCACAGGCATGCAGCACTGCTGGGGTTTAGAACACTTTCCAGTAGTCTATTCCAAACAACAGAAGTAGTTGGGAAATCCCCCATGCATCAAAATTACATTTGTCCTATATAACAAGCTTTAGTGTTTTGACTTAGTTAAAAATAATCCAGATATTTCATAAATATATACCACTTAATTCTACAGAACATATTCTAAGACTTTAAGTTCCTGAAAAAGTTTCCTGAGCTGTGTATAAATTCATTTATCTAATTCACTTGCTTTTATTTTATTTTATTTTGGGGGAAGGGTCTATAGGGTGTTCAGGGTCTCATTACTCTTTTTATTATTGTTTTTGCTTGCTTTTAGGTATGCTCTAATTTCTCATTAGCAAAGTTAGGCATTGAAGGAGTTTAAGAAATACTACCCCAAAATACATTGCTGTGAGTTGAAGGGGCTTGAAAGATAGCGAAAGGCAAAATTATCTGAGTTTCCATTTCCTTAAAGGCATCTAGCCTGTCTTGGTTATTTTTTTCTCGTTGCTGGGACAAACACCCGACACTCAAAATGAAGGAAGGAAAGAAAGGTTTATTTAGCTCACAGTTGCTGGAGGTTTCAGTCCATATTGGGCTGGCCCAAGGTTGAATGGAACAGGGCAGAGAGCATCCAGTTCATGGTGGTGGAACAGCAACAACTGTGATAGAGGCAACAGACCAACCAGGATGCAGAGAGCAACAGCAGGAGTCTGTCTCTCTGTCTCTCTTCATATTACATTCAGGCTCTCTGCCTCAAACTATCTGCCTTAGGCCACACCCATAATCCCAGAAGAACTCAGACCCATAGTCCCATCAGTACTAAAACACATAATCACAGTGGATCATGACTCAAGTCTCAAACTCTGGAAGTCCCTGCCCCATAATTGCATGAGGGTTTGGGGGGACAACTAGACATAAACCATAACATAGCCCTACTGATCAAACTGTGTCTGGTCTAGTATGTGCATAGAACAGATATTTAAACTCAACCTTACCTTAACTCTGAGGCCCACGGAGCTTCATTGTTAGGCTGAGCTGACACATTTTAAAATATGTCCACCAATTTAGCTGAGCATGCTATTGCTTGGAAGCTGAGACAGGAGGGTCACTGTGAGTTCAAGGTCTGCTTGGGCTTCATAGTGGACTCAAGACCAACCTGAACTGCATAGTGAAATCCTGTTTCAAAAAAAAAAAAAAAAAAGAAAAAGAAAAAGAAAAAGATCACAAGTCCTTTTGCAGTTTTTTTTTATGAAGAGAGAGTCTTCAAAATTGATTGGGATTTTGTGACAAATTCAACCAGGTGCATGGAAGTGATGCTATAGGACTTTGAATCAAGGTCATTTGGGCAGTGTAGCTTCTACCTTGCTCAATGAATTCTCTCTCAAAACCTTCAGGTCCATGTAAGTAGTCTGATGGTGTAAGAAGTCCTGAGGAGGCCATGCTGTAAGGAAGCTCAATACAGACCATGGAGAGGGGCACATCAAAACATCAGTGTCCCTTTAGAAACACTGTTCATAACCCCAACAGAATAGAGTATATATGCATCACTTTATAACCATTGCAGTCCACTTGCACATGAGATTATATACGCAGACTATTTAAACCAGATTTTGAATGTTCTCAGTTATGCTCTAATTTCCCTAATTGCCAAAGGTTTTCTAGGATGGTATCGTCACTCAAATTTCGGCTGTGTTTGAAAGTGAAAGCCAAAGGATGCTTGAATGATTCTAGTTGAGGTGATGATTTTGTAGGGATTAGGAGCAGAAGCAAGCCTGTGCTGACCAGGCCCAGCATCCCTGGGAGGTAATGCTGGGTCCATGCCCAAATCTGGAACCAGGATGGCTGCCACAGTGTAGCTGCCAGAGGATCCTTTCCCCTCCCTCAGAAATGGAGGCTGAGAATGTACCACTTATAGAAATTTCACTGCAAAAATCCTTCAGCACACATCCTAGGATGATAAGTTTTCAGATGATTTATTTTCAAAGTGCACATCCAATCCTTCAATCTAAAATAGACGTAGAGTAATATACATTCATGCGGCTGAACTTCAGAACAAAATATGAGGCAGATGTATGTGGCAGGTGCTACACCGTTTCCTGGCCTGCTTGCATCCATTACTTTTGAACTGCAAGTTCTGCTTCTCGTCGGTGCAGACCTCAAAAGGCCAAGCTCTGCCCCCAGCCAGAGCTGTCAAGGCTTCTACATATGTGTGGACCTCAGAAATCACTCCCCAAATTCTGGACTCATGGAACTTAAGTGGTAGAATAGTTACAAGAACCATAAAGGTTGAAGAGGTCTACTAGGCTGAACGAACTGAGGTAGAACTCGAAGTGTAGGCAGAGGCAGCTTTAGTATTTGTCCTACTCTGGCCTTGTACCTTACTTCTCGGTGCTTGACTCATCACGTACTAGCAACATCCTCACAATGTGCTCTTAGAGGAAATTCCAGAAGTAGAGGGTTTGGTTGACATAGCTAATGACGCGTATACTGAGCACCTCATAGGGCGCTCCAGACAGCCTGAACCTTTGGTCAGCACCTCCCCATCTGCTCAGTAACCCTGTCACAGTCCACCAGCTTAGTGGTCTCATGGACATGGTCCTTTCAGTAGGAAGAAAGGTATGGGAGGCAGGGTTTGGTAGATTGTCTGGTATCCGTGTCCAGCTATCCTCCTTTAAGTCTTAATCTGGCAGTACTGTCCTTAGGATGCTTGATGGTTCTTGAAAGGACCTGCACGCCTGACCCTTTGCTCAGCAGCCCCACAAGAGCTCTCCCACAAGGCTGACTGCTCCTGGAAGATGAATTCCAGAACTTATTTGTCTCAGCATCTCTGGTGCCTGGCTCTGCTGCTGGCTCATTGCAAGGGCTGCATAAGTCACCGATAAGTCATTGATGAAGATGTGATTAGTCGAAAGAGGAGAAAATCAACCATGGGTATAGCACCTTGAGCTTGGAAGGCTTTTGGCATCTATCCTGAGTGGAGAGCTTCTGTTTCATTGTCTCTTGCCATAGTTGATAGGGACTCGCTGGTTACATCAATTTAGAACATGCACTATGGATCAGTTGGGTTCCAAAAGCTTGTGGTCTGGGGCTGGGGTATAGCTCAGCAGGAAAGTCCAATGTCCTGAGTTTGAACCCTGGCACTGAAAAGCAAAACAGAAAAACCCAATCCAAAAGTGTGTGGCCTGGCCCCTGAAATGTGTTCTGCCTTGGAGAAACAACGCTGCAAGATTGTGGTTCCCCATGAAAACAAACAATCACCAGACTTTTCAATCATTCTGTGAGCTCCTTCGTTTTCTCCCACAACACCCCTTTCCTCCGCTCATTCTCAGAAGAGGCTCACATGCTTGTACACCTAGCACTCTGGGATGCTCAGATAGGAGGATGGCAAGTTCGAGCCCAGCCTAGGCCCCTCATAGACACCAGTATGGTTTATATCTAGATGTCTCCCCAAAGTCTCATGAGATCATAGGTAGGGCTTGGGGGCAGTGATTGGATCACTGTGATGTGCCCAGATGAGTTCAGCTAAAAGTGATGTTGGGGGCTAATGCTTGGGGGCATGGCCTGGAAGGGCCCATCTTCCCCCTTTTCCTTGATCTCTGCTTCCTGCTGCCCTGCCGAGAGCTATCTCTCCTCCTCCATGGCCCTGTTGTGCTGCCCTGCCATGGAGGCAGTCACCTATGGCCTGACTCCTCTACAAACTAAGCCAAAATAAACTTTTCCTCCTTTGAGTTGTGAGTGTTGAGTAGTGGGTCTCGGTGATAAGAAAGCCATGAAGACTGAGACCCTACCTCAAAATAAAGTGAATAAATAAAAAGGGCTGGGGATGTAGCCCAGTGCAAAGACTTGGAAGTTAATCCCCAGGATGGCAGACAAAAAATAAAGCAAAACAAAACAGAACAAAACACAGCAACAAAAATCCACATCCCTCTGTGCATGCTGTACCCCAGTAACCACCAGGGGCGCCCATCGGATGCCAGGAAGAAAAGCCTCAGGCCTGTTGGAGCGGTAGTGCTTGTGCCTCTAATTCTCATCTTGTCTGTGGCAGGAGCTTAGCCAAAGGTAGAAACGGGGGCAGAGGAGGGAGAAAAGGAAATCAATCTCCACCTGTTCAGTGCTCATGTTAGGTGCGCCATTGGTTTCTCACAACAAATCTGTGTGATTGGCACTATTTTAATCCCTGTTCTCCTGCTGAGGAAACTAAATCCAAGCTGGTAAAGAGTGTGTTCAGGGTTCCACAAGTGACAAGGGACATGGCCAGGCCTCAAACTCAGGCTTGTCCAACTCCACACCTAATGTTCTTTCCACCTCACTGTGAAGCCAGGTAATTCAGTATGGTTAAGTGGGAACTGATGGTACAATTTTACCTCCTCCATATGGCAGGGCTTGGCATGGGGATGAGGGATGCCAACCTCTGGGCATGGAAAGTGGGTCTAGCATGTATGGTGTCTTCCTGGGTGGCCAATGGTGCCTTAAAGCAAAATTCAAGGTCCAACCATGCTTTAAAGACAAAATCCTAATCATCTGTGCCCGTCAAAGAGGTCACTTGAGGTGGTCTGAAATTAATGTTGGATGATATCTTTTCTTCTTTTTTCTTTTTCTTTTTATTGTAGGGAAGGGTCTACAGGGTGCTCAGAGTCTCACTACTAGATTGAACTCATAGTGATCTGTTTGTTTATAGCCTCCAAGAGCTGGGATTATAGGCACATGCCACCATGTCCAGTCTGTTGCCATCTCAGTGTTTCTGAGGGATGGGGCTGGCATGGCAGGCCCAGGGATTGAAACTTTGGCCCCTGTGACTGCTTGCAGAAGCTTTAATCCACTGAGCTATTTGGCCAGTCCTATCCTATTTCTTTTCTTCTTCTTCTCCTTCTCCTTCTCCTTCTCCTTCTTTTTCTTCTTCCTCTTCTTCTTCTTCTTCTTCTTCTTCTTCTTCTTCTTCTTCTTCTTCTTCTTCTTCTTCTTCTTCTTCTTCTTC
>PVKN010029793.1:0-12901 GCA_004027915.1 Capromys pilorides
TAATCCTTAAAGTTTACAAACACCATAACTAACACATTTCTAGGTGTGACTGGTTTTATCTGCTTTTATTTTTTAAACTGTACCATAAAAAATGGAGATAATGAGATCATGAAAAAAGGAGTTGCTGTGTTTATCACCACCACACCCACTAGCCTTATTAATAACCACCCTCTCTGTAATCTTACCATTTTTTCTTGAGGTAGGTATAATGTGTCCCTGTATTTTATTTCAAATATTTATACAAAAATTCAACCTAAATTATTGGATTATACTCTCAATATCTATTCAGGGGGGAAATCCATCTAATGTGGTTAGATGGACTACATTTCCAATGCATGAGACTTGTGATCATCATATTCCCTGGTTATCATCTTGCTTAACACAACTATTCTCTAAGGAATTTCGCTCAACTTTTAACAATATGCTTATTCATTTAATAATAAGTTTGTTCATTTCTTGGTTCTATGCCTTAGCACTACAACATGACCCAGTAACCAGAAAGTGACTTTCATTAGAAAAATGACAAAAAACTGTACTTCCCTATGCTTGATGACCAAATCTTCTCTCACGTTCAAGGAAACGAGCAGAACTTATGCTTATTTGCCAAGCACTTCATCACATGCATGCCAGCTATATTTTATATTTTCTGTGAGAATTTATGCCACTACTTACATAAATTTATCAGTGTCCTGATATTCCAGGAAAAGCATCCTGCATTATAGAACAAGGGACCATGTGGAAAGTAACAGAATAGTTCAAATCTGTCTGAGGCAGAATGATAAGAAGATCAATTTGCAGGGGGACAATTAGAACTAATAGATGGGATGTGTAGCTTCATTGTGCCCATGTTGATTTTGTCTATTTGATAATGCATTTAGAATTGTTTCAATAAAACATAGAAACTCATGAACATTGATTTTGCATAAAGTCCAGTAATTAGCTGAAGAGTTATCCACACTAGAATGAAAATTTCCACTACGATAGGCCAAAAATTTGAACACAAATAAATCAAACAAAAAAAAAAAAATTGAAATGCAAGAAGACGTTCCGACAAAATTCTTCCCAGAACTGTCAACTCTTCTCAAGTTGATCCATGTAGCATTGAAGGAGAAGCAAGCAAAACTCTCAAAGTTAATGATCCAATGTGATTTTATGGGTCATAAAAAACAATTCTAAGGCTACCAGCATGGTGAAGGTGTAGATAGCAGGATGTTGGGCCAGTTAAACATAATGAACAGCACAACTAAAATAGAAACTAAAAAGAACATGAAGGAGCTAAGAAACTGATAAAAAAAAATAGTCGTGGTAAGCATTGAAGTGAGATAGAATAAAATTGGGCTCAAAATAAGACCCAGGAACTTCAATATTCCCTTCAAAATAAAGTAGATAAAAGAGACCAATGGCAAGACAAAGTTCATGAACTGGAACAAGGGTAGTTGTAGGGACAAATTAATAGAGATAACATAAAAACAAAAAGAGAACCTGAAAAACAGGTCCAAGAGCTCCTAGAAGAGTCAAATAAGACCAATATAAATTGAATTGAAATTAGGGAAAAATCAGAAAATAGTGTAGATGGTACATGGCATGAAAATCATGTTTGCTAAAATAATAGGTGAAAATATTCAAAGCAAGTAAAAAAATAAGATACACAGATGAGTGAGGCATATAGAGGTCAAATACACATGATCAGTAAAGAAGCTCTGCACAACACATTGCAGGTGATGGAGATGGAGATGCTGGAGAGGAAATCAATACGAAATTTGAAAGACCCTTCTCTAATCAAGGTAGACAAGACAGTCAAAGCAAGGCAGGCCAACACATATTTTAAGCCAGCAAAGACAAGATTGCCTGCCTGAAAAGTTCTTCAGAAGTTGCAAGTTCAGGTCTGGAGGTGTCTTAAAAAGAAGCACGGAAGCACTCAGCCTTTTGTTTTTTACATGACCATCAAGGGCATCAATGACCCAGGCTAAGTCACAGAACAGAGTGCAGGTTATTCAGGGATAAACCCCACATGTACAGTGCCACTGTAGACAGCTTCCTTACCCAATATCTTGTCTCAGACACTGTGACAGTCACCCTGCCTTAGCCTCCTATATGTTCCCCCTCAAAACCTATATGCTAATTAGACGAGGTGCAAGCAGAATAAATTCCTGTAACCATCTAGGCTGCTGTGGAGGTCAACATGTTATAGGTAACATGCAATGTGACCCCTTCTGTGCCTGATGGCTGTTCCCCTAGGTAAGATTTCTGGGGTTTCTAGAAGTTTATGAAACAAGGGTGTTGGAAGGTAAGAACTCACCATGACTCCCGTTGTCTTCAGGTGTGCTCTCGGATCTCACACTTCGGGAGTCAGGACCAAATCCGCTGAAGCCTGCGGAGACCCTGTCCCTCACCTGCACAGCAACAGGAGAATCTGTTACCAGTAGCTGCGTTTGGAGTTGGATCCTCCAGCCTCCAGTGAAAGCTCTATAGTGGATGGGGTTATGGACAGGGAGCACAAACTACAATCCAGCTCTCCAGAGTCGCATCTCCATCACTGCTGACAGAGCCAAGAACCAGTTCTCCTTGCAGCTGAAGTCTTTGACCACCGAAGATGTAGCCATGTATTACTGTGCAAGAAACACAGCAAGAGAACCTCAGTGTGACCTCAGACATAAACCTCCCTGCCCCTGTGGCTTGGACCAGCAAGGGGGGACCATGACCACAAGCTCAGAAACTCACTTCAGGAACAGTTTGGCTAGGGTTGTCCTTTCAGTCTGGTGTGATGCTCCCTGCTCATTTCATCCCGTTCTGCCATCTTTTACTCCTTCAAGTCTGTCAGTATTTACAGAAATCATGCATTACCTTCCACTGATCTTGTCTATAGAGATCTCTTTCATTTCACTCGAAAACTGATTTCTCCTTACCAAACTGCCACCTCAGATCTACATTGATCCACACGTGTCCATACCTTGTGTCTCCACATGGAAAGTGAATAAGCGCCCAACATTTGCATGTGTTAATTTATCTCTGTCTCCAACTTTCTTGCTACACCTCAACCTCCTGATTTATTGCAGTCAAGGCTCCTAGCCTCTCGGGGAGACCCTTGGGATCTTCCCTAACATCTCTGTCATTCTCACATGAACACATGCAGGAGGAGCTCCCACAGCGCATTCCTACTTACAAACAGGTTCACAGGGAACAGATTCTCAGGACCCCTGAAGTGTCATTGGTCTACAGGAAACATGTTTGCTGAGCTGGCTGCTCCCAAAATCTGCACAAAGACTACATTTTTTTTTTTACCTTTTCCATTTTCTAGGAGTTGCCAGCCTCCCTGTTCTCAAAAACTCCTCATTTTTTCTTATGTTATCTTCTTCATGCCACCTATAAGCACAGTTGGGATTACACTGAGTAGACAGGATAGTAACCCTCCCCTCAAGGACTTTTCCGTTATTATGTCACAGAAAGAAATGTTGCATGGGGAGAGAACATGTGGCTGCAAGAAATGCTTACTCAAGTGGTCAAAGTTTTTTCTCCCTCTCACCTTTCTCCTTTCCAGGCATCGCCCCACACTATGCACAATGAGAACACTGCCAAAATTTGTTTTGCAATATTTGTTATTGTTTCTAATTTTCCTAAGATGAGAAATTATTACATTTCAATAAATATGATATACTCTCTCCCTTTGCCCTTTGAAAATAATGCTATTGATTCCATTCTGAATTTTAAATGTGATATGATTTGTTCACTTGCTGCTTTCATATTTTCGTACCTATTATTATGCTTGTCTTAGTTACATTTCTCTCCTTGCAGGGACAAAACACTCAACAATTAAAATCAAGGA
This sequence comes from Capromys pilorides, assembly GCA_004027915.1. Classification (NCBI taxonomy): domain Eukaryota; kingdom Metazoa; phylum Chordata; class Mammalia; order Rodentia; family Capromyidae; genus Capromys; species Capromys pilorides. The sequence goes on from PVKN010029793.1 coordinate 3,824, forward strand.
AGGAAAGTGTTACTTAGCTCACAGTTAATGAAAGTTTTAGTCTATATTCAGCTGGGTCCAAGGTAGGATGGCACATGGCAGAGGGCAGCTGATCATGGCAGGGGAAATCAGCAAAGAGCTAAGCGAAGAGAACTACTGCAGTGGCTATTTGGCTCTTGCTCTTCCTTACACTGTATTTAGAATATTCGTCCCAGGGCAGGTAGAGCACTCACACCAATAATGCCAACATTGGATCATGAATTAAGCACAGCTCTGAAAGCAACCTCATGACTGCATGAGGTTGTGTTGAAATCTAGACACAAATTGAAAGAAAGCCCCATAGTTTGACATTTGAAATATCAGAAATTTCTGCATCACAGTTTGTTGAACTGTTCATTAATTTTTCATGCATTATTATTAAACAATTTTAAATACTAAAAATTCAGAAACAATTTTCAGAAGCTTATACAGATTAAATTCTGTCGTTTGTCTAAAGGCAAGTTGTTTGCTGAGCTGGTTGCCACTCAGAATTGCATACAGATCTCATTCTGATATCTTTTCTTGCTTTTAGGAGTTGTCTGTCTCCCATAGCCCATGTTCCATTCCTTTGTCTTCAAAATACATCACTGCAATCTCTGCTCTCAGGAACACCTTCCCTTTTCCTCTAGCACTCAGCCACCTTCTTACTACACTTAGGGACTCTTGGGGTTACACTGAGGCACTCAGCTATGTAAAAAGTACGTCTTCAGTTTGAGATCTCCGATTTAACCACACACAGTATCCAAGTTACCATCATCAGGTCAGTGTGACAGGCACTGGTGATGAGCATGTGGACACATGGAGACACTTATCCAGCTGGTCCGGGTGCTCTCTCCTGCTCAGCCTGGCTGTTATTGTAACTAAAGTTTCCTATATTCAGGATTACTAAGTGAACTTCCATTTTTTCTTGCTGTAGAATTTTTGCTCCATTGAGACACAGAGCTGTGTATATAGAATGAAGCCATGCAAATAAGAGCTTCCTCTGCTGATGAAAAGCATCCCAGTGCAGCCCTGACCCTGTTGCTCTGCAGAGGAGCCCAGCTGTGGGTGTCCAGCTGTCGCTAATTGGTGATCAGAGGTGAACACAGACAGCTCACCATGGAGCTTGGGCTGAGCTGGGTTTTCCTTGTTGCAAGTTTGAAAGGTGTGTTGTGGATAGCAAGAGATTCTATGTGGGTACAGTTGAGAGGGATAAAAACTGGACATGAGCCACAGTTTCCTGAGCAGAATCTCTCTTTGTGCTTGCAGGTGCCCAGGGTGAAGTGCAGCTGGTGGAGTTTGGAGGAGGCTTGGTGAAGCCTGGAGGGACCTTGAGGGTCTCCTGTGCAGGCTCTGGATTCAACTTCAGAGACTACTGCATGAGCTGGATCCGCCAGGCTCCAGGGAAGGCGCTGGAATAGATGGCTCGCATTAGAAGCAAATCTAGTGGTTACACAACTGAATATGCTGCAACTGTGAAAGGAAGATTCACAGTCTCCAGAGATGATTCCAAAAGCATAGTCTATCTACAAATAACACCCTGAGAGCTGAGGACATGGTGTGTATTATCGTAGAGATTTACACAATGAGAGAACATCAGTGTAAACCCAGACACAAACCTCATTGCTGTCTGTGATGCTCAAGACCAGCAGGGGCCACATTTGACAAACAGAATTCAGAATTTGCCCTGGTAGCGTGGCCAGAGGGAAATGGAGCTGTTTTCATGTCAGGTTCTGAGGTTCTGTTTTTAACATCTTCACAAAGAAAAATTCTAATTGTTTCATTCTGCCCCTGCCTTTGAACTGGGAATGTTTTATTATCAGAGAACCCATTCTTACCCGGGTTAAATTTTATGGGCTGCTTATGGAAGCAGAAATGATTCATAATGTCTACAGGATAAGCACCTTGGAAACCATAGCAGGACTTGTGACCGAGATTTACCCATATTAGATTCAAGGAGGAGACATCAGTGTGATTTTCTGATTAGACATATTTGAGGATTCAGGTGAGATCTAATAAGAAAACACCACAGAGTTGACATTTTGTAATATGCTAGCTATTTTACACTGATCTCTCTATCCCAGGAAAAAACATATTTAGGACTGACTGACCTTGCATTTACACCAAATCCATTATCCCAAAATTGTATTTGAAGTTCTCTTCTTTCTCTCTCTCTTTCTCTCTCTCTCTCTCTCTCTCTCCTTTTTTATTTATTTATTTATTTATTTTTTTTATTCATGGAGCTTATTTCATTGACCTGGAACTTAATCACTCACTATGTGCCTCCTACAGAAACATGAGCAAGGCTTAGTGATTTTCTCACCATTCATTGGCAGGACTGCTCCTCTGGTCTCTGTGCATGGAGTCATTTGGGGAAAAAACAGACACATCATATGCCAAGGGAAGATCACTAGACTTTCCTTGTAAGTATTCAGGGACATACTGTTCTCATTCTAGTAAACCCCACAGCATTTCCTTCCTCACTTGCGGTTTCAGGCAAGTTGATCCTGGGGTGACCAGCTGAGCTCTGCACCCCTATCTCCGGTGTCTGTGTGGCTGGTAGTACATTGAAAGTTCATAGTGCAAGTGATGATGAGGATCAGACTGGCATTCTGGAGAGGAATTGGAAGTTCTGTTCAACACATGAGTTCTTCTTGTTCTCTGTTCTGATTTCTAATTCTTAGGTCCTCAAATTGCCATCCCTATGTGGAAGAGGAAAATGCATATTTCTAGCTGTTCCACCGCTGGATTGGAAATCCCAACATTTTCTGAGTCAGGACTTTTGTGCCCACCAGGGCCAGGCTGTACTCACCAGCGCCAGGATGTGCTCACTTCTCCAGCTGCTGACTTTTTTCTAACTGTGAGTACTTGAATTAGGGACTCAGATACAGATCATTTTGTCCTCATCTGAACTATGTTCACTTTTTAAAAAAAATTTCTCCGAAGGTGTCTTGTTACTCCACCGTCTGGTCCTGTGCCTGAGATCCACAACAGACTTTCAAGCTGAACTGCTCTTTCTCAGTGAGAAATTATGCTGTGAGTATAATTTGGAACCATGAGCCCCTAGGGAAAGGCCTTAAGTGACTCTCAGAAATTTGGTGAAATGATAGAATTGCCTATCATTGCCTAGAAATTCTTGAATAGTCAGCTCTCCATTTTCATGAAGAGCAGCAACAACTGGGTGTTTCTTACAATGGCCAGTGTGTTTGGATGAGTATTGAATGACCTGCTACTATCACAAGCTCCACGTATGTAAAAATTGGTAGGTGACTGACTACTAGGAGCAACCCTTTTGAATTCTGGGCTAATAGATGGCCTATTAGGCAAGCAGAGGTTAGGGTTCTGAGAGAAGGGTTAGAAGCAGAGCCCTTTTAAGAAGTGCAATATGCCCATCTGGCTGTCCATCTTGCTGAGAAATCTCCTGGGGTGTCTTCACTACAAGATTGGCTAATTCTGTTAGTTAGGATATGCCAGTTTTAGAGACCTTGTCCAGATGGTCCAACTGTGACTACAAGGAGTCTTCATCCACAGGGGAGACCTAGAAGACAAGAAGGTGAGGTGGCATCCTCATGTGATGCACAAAATCATCTTGTTCAGATAATTTATGTGAACACCTTACATTCTTTTAATCCTGGGCTTTTGTCACTACTGTAAGAAATGCCCAAACAGACCTTCACAATGCCAGAACCATTTCTAGTCCCACCAGTAGGGAATAATGTCCCAGTCTCATTGCCCTTACGATCCTTAGGGTTTTGTTTGGTCCACTTTTGCTTCTTTGTATTTCTAAATGATGTGTACGATTGTGCTTAAAAATATATTTTTTTTCTACATGCCACACTGACAAAAATTGCGGATCCCTAAATAATCTTTACACTTTTTATTTAATGTTGAGTTATTTTTCTTTAGTTATGTGTTTCTATCTTTAATTCTGATTTTTTGTTCTTGCTTTTGCTTTTACTGTGCAAAATAAAATAAAATTAAAGAAGGAAAGATTTAAAGAGAAAACCTTCTAATGCTTCATGAATTTTTATTCTCCAAATTCAATAAACATTTTTTTCAATAAAAATAAAAAAACAAACCAAACTAACAAGGACTTCTTGGATTCTTTTAGAGTTTCAGTGAAAGGATGTTTCAACATTGCTTACTTTGCATCTGCATTTCGCAAAAGTCCCAAGAAATCAACATTCTAGAGTTGTGACACACCAAAGCCATCATTTATCCTGTACCTAAAGTGACTAACAAAAAAAATTATATATTTTTCATCACAAAATGCTTTGAGATAACATGAATGCAAATTTGATAAATTTAGCCGTTATACAATATATGTTTACTTCAAGGCCAATGGTTTTAATTCAGTTGAAGATGTGAAAGCCACAATAGTATTGCATTTAAATGAATATACACAAATACTGATGCTTGAAGCTTGTTTTGTTATCCATGTTAAATGCCAAAACCTCATACACCAATGTAAAATTGAAATAAAAGATGGCCAAGTTTAATACAATAGAACACATGACAGCAAAAAAATATTTGAGCAAAAATAATTTCTGGAAGTAGAAATATGTTGTCTGATATCTAGTAACAAATATTATCCAAATTATAATGTGTAGTTTCATGATGTGTTACATTAATATCAACAAGTAAACACAACTAAACAATGTTTTCAGGGTATTTATAATTATTTGTTACTTATTATACTGTAAAGAATCAGTACTGAACTACAACTTCCCAAGAATGTCTTCATTATTTCATTAATCCTCATGATATTGAAACTTAAAACAAATATGGAATAAATATGAGAGACATAGGAAAGATATAGGGATCAAATCCAGTTTGTAGGTATGCTTTGAAAAAGGACAGGTACACAATAAATGGATCCAAAGGGATTAAATAAATTTGCAATACTATTTATTTATTTATTTTTATTTTATATTTTATTTATTTTTATATTTTATTTTCAAAATTAATTTTAGAAAGAAATAGCAATGAGACAGTTTCAAAACAGGATACTAGGTTAGTCACAATAACTAATACATTGCACATTGTTGTCTTCATAGCAGTTATTCAGCATACCAAATGCAGAAATGACATCTTGTCTAAACATTATTAGTACAAATCTTTCTTCTCATTGAACTAAGAGAAAGTAGCTGTTATCTATCCTAAATATTTAATTTGTATATATATATTTATGAAAAATGGCTCTTCATTAATATCCCCCTTTTTTGTTTTGTTTTGTCAGAGATGAGTGTTCCATTGCTATCCAAATATTGAGGGGTGTGCAAATTGAGTAAAATAACCCTATATAGTCCAATAGTAGTAATGGGTTATTAGCAGAACTGGCAATGTCAGTAGTTGTTGACTTGAGCCTTTTACAGCTCAGCATATTAATAAGGCTTTATTTTATACCTCATGGTTAGATTTTTCTGTTGGATAGTTAATATCAAGATAAAGCTGGACCTATGTAACAAAAAAATGCAACTTTTGTATCTGACAAGTTCAGTCTAATCCCCTCAGAATTTATCCTGAAACCATATACATCACCTTCTAGATCGTTTGTTAGTGTCAGCTGTCTGTCTGAGTCATGCCCATTGCTTGACTAATTTGTTCTCTCTGAAAGCCTGAGAGAATGTTTTTTCTCTAGGTGATTCTCCTTAGACACACTATACATCATTGATCACTTTCCTCTGTGTCCCCATAATCTCTTTGATCAGAAAATTTGGGAAATGACTGAGATATAGAATGTTACACTACAGGTTCACTTATGTCCTGAGTCTTCACTGACCTTGAAGGGCTAGGGCCAAAATATTGACTATCTTTGTAGCCTTTCTTTTCTTTTTTTTTTTTTTTTTTCCAAATTTTTGGTCTGCAAACTTAAGTTGTTAACCAACGAGAAGAGAAATTTAATGGTCTAATTACATCAAATGGTATTATTAAGCTCAACAGGCAGTTAAGCTTAACATCACTATGTATCTGACTATTCAACATCTTAGAAATAACACAGAACAGATGTTTCCAACAATCATTGATACTCTAAACTTTAAATCCCCATGGAACATAAAATAAATTATACTTTATCCATAAATTTAGAAATCTAACCATATACAAAATTATAACAGGGCAATCTTATGGCATTTTGTCTTGTCTAACAAACAAAACAAAACAAAACAAAACAAAACAAAAGAAAAAAACGAACATTTACTTGAGCAGGCCCAGGGGCTGGAAGTTCATTCTCTGGGCCTCTGTGCTGACCCCACCCCTGATGTGGGCTGAGAGGAAAATTGATACCGGGATTGTTGTCCCGCATCTGTAATCCCTGCTCCTGGGAGGTTGCAAATAGACAAATCATTACAAGTCTGATCTAGTAGTGAGACCCTGAACACCCTGTAGACCCTTCCCTAAAATACACACACACACACACACACACACACACACACACACACACACACACCCATATGCACACAACAATTTTGTACTTTTATCACCCTGACAATGGATTGTTTCAAGCAGAAATTTATGTTTCAGTTGAGGAAAGGGTGGAATAGAGGAAGACACAGGAAAGAGAATTGTTTTAAATCTATTGTTTATTTATTTATTTATTTATTTATTTATTTATTTATTTATTTTCTAGTATAGATTTTCACTATGCAGCTTAGGTTTGAAATGATCCTCCTGTGTGAGCCTCCTCAACCCTGGGATTACAGACTTACACTACCATGTTTGGTTTTGCTTGCCAGCACTTCATGTGGTACCAGAAATCAAATTCAGGTTCTTGTGCTTGTCTGACAAGGATTTAGATTGCTGATCTATCTCTACAGTCAGGAAAGAGAATTTTCATAAAACTCTAGAATATATGGTTAAGTAGGGATGAAGAAATCACTCAGTAGAATAAGCCCTTGCCTGGCAAATGTAAGGACCTGAGTTCAATCCCTAGTTCTGCAATTAAAAAATTATATATATATATATATATATATATATATATATATATATATATGAATCTTCATTGCCTTACATGACCATGGGAACACTTACGTCAATATTCAGCAAGTGAATATTTGTGTTACTGAATTATTGTATATAAAACAAATAATTTATGATGGGTATATTAATGCAGAAACGGATAATAAAACCAGATATATCCGACTCAAATATAACTTCAAGAATCCTAATTGTATAAAGAATCTTTAGAATACTGAGAATTATGTTATATATTCTCATTAGAATAAGAGGTCTGGAGAAGATTGCTAATCATGCTAACTGTTCTTAATTACTCATAGAGCAGGTAAATATTGTGAGAAGGATATAGGCCAAACTGATGAGATGGTCTTATCGTATGTGAGCTCATATTACATAGGTCCTTTATGCTTTGTGGATTTTGAGCACAGCTGAAAAACATAGGACATGAGGAAATCCATTATTTTGTACATTTGTATCTATGAGAAAACTAATGAGGTTAAGTGTTCAACAATTTCATGCACATGATAAATTACATAATGTTTATTATGAATGTCACAGTGTATCTGCTAGAACCTTCTCTTGTGCTCTGGACCCATGTCTGTCTGAGGCTACCACAAAGCAGTTGTCTATTTAGCAGAGGCCATGAAAATAAGACCTCCATCTTCTGGTGAAAACCAGTCCATCCCAGCCCCGACTGCAGCTCTGCAGAGGAGTCAACCTCTGGATGTCCAGGTTTTCCCCCGTGTGGATCAGCACTGTACACCCACAGCTTATCATGGAGCTCTGGCTGAATTGGATTTTCCTTATTGCTGTTTGGAAAGGTGATTATTTTGAACAATTAATACTGAAAGTGTGAGTGGGCATGAATGAAGTAAACAGTGGACTTATATGACAATTGCGTAAGCAGGATGTCTCTGGATTAGCAGGTGTCCAATGTGAGGTGAAGCTCGTGGAGTCTGGTGGAAGCTTGCTGCAGCCTGGTGGGTCCTTGCGACGTTCCTGTGCAGCCTCTGGATTCACCTTCATGACTACTGAATGCTCTGGATCTAGCAGACACCAGGAAAGGGGCTGGAGTGGATCAAAAGCATTAAATATGATGGTAGTAGCACATGCTATGCAGACTCCATGAAAGGCCGATTCACCATCTCCAGAGAAAACTCCAAGAACTCGCTGTATCTGCAAATGATGAAAATGAAAACCGAGGACACAGCCGTGTGTTATTGTGTAAGAGACACAGTGAGGGGAGTCATTGTGAGTCCAGACACAAACCTCCCTGCAGGGTTGCTGACAGCCAGCAGCGGATGCTTGGAATGCAGAAGAACCAAGATAGATTTTTGATTTATTTGAGAATTGTTCTCTTAGAAATTGAGACTTCAACTTAATATTTACTCCCAGGTACTCCTAGTTTGTATATCTTTCCTTACCTCTAGCGCCTCTTGTTAGACGCACTTGTTTAACAGAGGAACATTTTCCACTGTGTGAAACACGACCTCAGACTTGTTCCAAAATGATTGTACTGTGGTCATCAGGACCAGGTACAAGATGTCTCAGCCAACCTGGTAAATATTTTTTTTTTAAGGGAAGGGTCAAGAGGGTGTTCAGGGTCTCACTACTAGGTCAAACTCGTAGTGATCCGCCTGTTTGCAGCCTCCCAAGAGCTAGGATTACAAGTTCATGCCACTAAGCCCTGTCTTGGTTGCTGTTTCAGCACCTCCTTGGTATGGGGCTGTGTGGAACCTAGTAAATTGTGATGGGAATTTGGAATCCATAATGAGAAACATTCTGTATGAGCATAGATAAAAGCTTCTTATATGTGATCAGGACCAACAAGCTGTGAGAAGTACAAGGAGGGCTGTTCACACCCTCCACAGGTTGCTAAGGACCACAACAAAGCCCAGAATCCCGACCTTCTTCAGCCCCCAAACAGAACCAGATGCCCAGCGCTCTGGGGATATTTTGCCTCCATTGGCCTTGCTTTTCATCTGCTAGAGAGTAACTTCTCTTCCTTTGTTTGAATGAAATGATAATGGGCTCTGTATCTTTCATTTTATCTTCTTTCTTCAAGTGAACACCTGCATACAGCATCTAATCTGCATAGCATTTTATCGTTTTCCTACTATAGTTTTG
>PVKN010029794.1:0-12903 GCA_004027915.1 Capromys pilorides
AGCATAGGAAAAGTCCAAGGGGAAAGATGTTACATGTGGGGAACCCTGGGGCCTCCATGTGGCTGTATGGGTGACACTGAGTTGGCACCAAGTGTGACTGCTTTCCTGAGGTGTACCATTCACATCTGAGTGGCACCGGCGCTGCACGTCTGGGTCTGTAACCTGTGCTGCAGGCATGGATGCTTCTGTTTGCTCCATTTTTCTTGTTTCTAGGTCAACTTTTAAAGTCATCCTAGCGCCCAGTGTGCACCAATGTCTGTATTACGCAGGTGGCCGAACAGCCCACATCCGCATGCTGCAGTCCATTTCTTTGTGTGGGGAGTTCTTCAGTGTCTGTTGAGGTTGTTTCTCTGTGTGTGTTTGTGTTGGTGTCTGTGTCCCCAGTCTGGCTTGTCACTGAGTCTCAATGTGCTATGTTTGTGGCCAGGACGCTTAGTTCCCTGGCTCAGGCAGCTGGGGCTGGAGGAGCTGCCTGGGGCAGGGGGTGCTGGAGCTGGGATCCAGTTGCCCACAATAGCACCTAGTGATCACCAAGCACTCTGTGGGGTGGAAGGCTGCATGGGAGATGCTAATTATCACTGATAATGAGTCAGGGCTCAAGGCCCAGCAGAGGCTGAAAGTGGGTCCCCACTGGCACATGGCACATGGATGAGCTGCCTGGGCTGAAGTCCCTAACTCCTCAGCACCAAGAGCAAGCCATCCTCCCTGACTCATCTCCCAGGAGGCCTGAAGCCAGGGCTCTGAAGACAGCCAGAGAGATGCAGGTCAAAATCCAGGAAGTTCTTCTAAGGAAGGACTTGTTCTGGGCTTGGTGGTACAGAGGTCATAATGTGACCATGAGATGAGGCAGCAGTGACCTGGCTTTGCTCCCGGGTCTGAAAGCCACAGGCAGCATGAAAAAAGGAGGAGCATGCCTGCAGGAGGGTCTAGAGCTGCCACACCTCTGCACTGGTGGCAGACGCTGAAGAACCAGGACCACCGCTCTGGCATGTGAGCTGTGGGTGGGGCTTCCCTTTGGACATCTAGGCAACTCATATGGCCTTAGCCACCTCCTTACGAATATACTGCATCTCCCCTCGGTCTCCATATCAATTTTCATCATTCCCCACCCCTTGCCATTCACGTACACCTACACCTACAAAGTTCACTGCAGCCCAGCCCTGTTCTGGCCTCTGCTCCTTCCCATGTGAGTGGGGCCTCTGCTGCCCCCTCTACTCCCGGGCCACTCCTCCAGCTCAGCTGCCATCCCGGCCATCTCACTTTTCATACCCTGTACTGGATGGTGTTTCCCCTGGAGCATCCTTCCTCTTCCCCTACACCTGAAAACTCCCACTCATTCTAGAAGGCTAAGATGCAAGTTCACTTCCCCAAGATGTATCCTCATGTGTGGTTCCAGAGCTCATCCCTTAAGATTGATTCCTGCATCTGGCCATGGCTGTCCAGCAAGGAGGAAGGCAAGGCATGTCTAGTCCATCTCCATGGCCAGGGTAAAGCACAGGAAAGGGGACAGCAGGCCATCAAGGATGGGAGGAATGAATGAGCAGGGGGCTCGGCGGAGTGCATATAGATGGAGTCCTGAGGATGACATTCCTCAGCAGACCCAGTGCTGCCCAGATAAGGAGCAGGGAGGTCATGTGCAGAAGCAGCCCTCAGCCCTCAGCTGACCTAGCTGCACACGGATGCATACAAGAAGTGCTTCAAGTGCCTGAATCCCCTCCCCTACACACACCTCAGTGAATGTGACAGTGTAGGTGTTTGAAGACAGGGCCCGCCTTTGGCACCAATTCTGAGGCCACCCGGCTGTGTGACCTTGCATGAGTCTTCACCCTTTCCATTTGCCCCTCCCGGTCCAATCCCCTCTTTTTCCTGGAGGGCTCTGTGCCCTGGACACTGCTCTTTAGTAGTGGATTCGTCCTGGCTCCCTTGTCCCAGGCTTCCAGAATCACAGCCAACATGCTGGCAGGAGAGCAGGGCACGAAGTGCGAGGGGCGAGGAGTTCTCCCCACTCACTTCCACAAGCCACCCCAAATTCAAGGCTCCCTTTTCCAAGGCTGCTTCTGGGATCTGCGGCACTCTGTTCATCCCTCGAGCCTCCTGGGTACTAGTCCCAAGTCCCTCAGCATACTCTGCTGGGCCCCCTCACCCCTCCTCCACTTTCTAATAGTCCTTTACCAAACTCCCTTCAATGAAACCATCTGACTGCATGTGATTGATTGATTGATTGATTGATTGATTGATTGATTGATGGCAGCTCAGCCTGCCCTGGGGGTAGGGCTAGTGCAGCATGTGGTGCCAGGGATCGAACCACCTTCCCTGCGGTTGCCTAAGCTTGCCTAAAGTGCCTTAGACTGCTGAGCCATCTCGCCGGTCCGAGTGCCATGTGTTTTGTTTCCATCTGCAGAAGGGGGTAAGCTCCCCCAAGGATTACTGAGGTGACTAAATCAAGTAATTTTAAAAACATAAAATTACTGTAATCATTACTTCTCTCCATATGCCTCAAATTATATTCTACGTGGAACCTTAATTGGGAATTCTCTGGCATGGGAAGGGTGGCATGAGGACCACCTGTTTCTCTCCTCTGCTACCCCAGCTCCTACCCAGCTCACAACCTCAGGAAGCCTCTTCTGTGTCCCAGCCAGAGGTCCTATAACTCAAGACAGGCCTGTCTACCTTCTCTGCCTTGCTCAACCTCAAAGTCTCACAATCCTCCCATCCTGTCCCAACTCCACCTTAGTGTGCCAAGCCTCCAGGAAGGAAAAGTTTCCTTAGTCTCCCAGGAAGGAACTGGGATCCCTGCTTTCCCTGGATCCCTCCTTCCAGCAGGACTGCCTGGCCCACACTCTCCCACCAACCAAGCTGCTAGGAAAACACTCCAGGGACCCAAACCTCCCCATACCCAAGGAGCCAAAGCACATCTTTCTCTGGCAGCTACAACTTAAAGGTCACTTCAGAGTTTGCACCAACTTCCTCTCAGGTGGGAGCCTCACCTGCAGCCTCCCTGAGCAGGTGATCAGCCCCAATCACAGCCCCCACCGACCCATGGACAGGAAGCTCAGCTGCTTGCTCTTAGGACTGCCCTCCCTCCCTTTCCCAAGCTTGGCTCCGGGATTTCCCTACAGTCCCAGCACTGTTCCAGTACCCAGAGTCCAAGGAGACAAGATAGGCCCTCAGGGATGGCAAACCCTTTTGAGCTTGCAGGGATAATAAGCAGCCTGCCGTGGCACACATGCCATAGCTTCACCATCATTGGTATAGGCGACACCTTGAACGTTAGGTCAGTTGAAACCTAAGATAAAAGCACCTGCTCAAAGATCAGGCAATTGAGGCATCAAGAGGGGGCTCTCCCCCGAGTCCCACCCACCACAGGGCTCCTCTCCAGGGAGTCCTCATGCTCTCTGGGGTGACAGATTTCACAAGCGCCTAGGAGGAGTTTCACACAGCATGCAGAAGCTCTGGCAGAAACTTCAAAGGCAGCATCTAAGGGCTGCAAGGAATAGGAGCACCCAAGTGCAGGAGGTGGCCTCAGGCCACAGTGCACAGAGCGCCTTATCTATTCCAGGGGCTGGAGAGAGCGAGGAGGCCTTCTGGACTAGACATATCCCTCTCTGCCATCTCAAGCCCTGCCATCTTACCCTGGATCTTGTTCAGTGACCTTGGGTTAATCATGGACTGTCTACGGGCTTCAGTATTTGCTTCTATACATCAATAGGACTGGCTGGAAGTCCCTGAAACTCTCTTAGAAGGTTGCACATATGACCATTAAGAGTTCCCCAGGGCTGTGCTGGCCCTACCCCAGGGCAGACTGAGACAGTGATTGAGACCGGGCAGTGATTGAGACTGGGTGTGGTGCCATGTGCCTGTAATCCTAGAACTTGGGAGGCTGAAAACAGGAGGATCACTACAAGTTGGATCTATGTAGTGAGACCCTGTACATCCTGTAGACCTAGTAGACACTGTAGACCCTATTCTAAATACACTTTTTAAAAAAAGAGTCCTGGAGCCAAGCATGGTGGGATGTGCCTCTAAACTCATCTACTTGGGAGACTGACATAGGAGGATGACAAGCTTTAGGCCAGTGTGGGGCATATTAGTAAGACACTGTTTCAAATTTTTTAAAGAAAATTAAATTGTAGCTCATTGGTAGCACACAGAGAGACACACAGACAGACAGACAGACAGACAGACAGACAGAGAGACAGAGAGAGAGAGGAAGGAAGGAAGGAAGGAAGGAAGGAAGGAAGGAAGGAAGGAAGGAAGTTACCTGAGGAGAATAGAACCCAGCCATCTCCAGCTCCTAAATCTAATTGCCTAGCATGATCTGTTGGCCCACCCTGAGCTTGAACACAGAGACACTCTGGTCCTCTAGTGCCCTGACTGCAGCACAGTCCACTGAAGGAAGTCCCACCCCACACATCCGTGAGTGCTGTGACAGTCCCTCCAGTCAACTTAGCATACTCTCATCTCTACCACCAGGCAGGTGGGATTCAGGAGAGAAAGTGACGAATGGCCCAACACGGGGTGTGGCCTCACCGGGTCAGCAGAGCAGAGGTGGAGGCCCCCACACGCATCCTCTCACTCCCATACTCACCACGGGAGATAGGAGATGCCAGGAGATAGGCACTCACAGTTACATTCAAACAGACAAGCTACCCTTGCACACTTGTAACAACTTACCATAATCTTGCTCACACAAATTAACTGTCCATACTTTCATACAAAGACAGAGTTACAACATTCTCACCTCCTCAAACCTATATACACATACATACAATTGGAAGCTTACATTCACACACACGCACACACTTTGAGACACAAATAAGCTGCCAATCTCACCCCACATCTCAATATCAAGCAAATTATGACCTAATAGCAGTCTAGATCCCCAAGTAAAATGTCATTCTAAAATCCATTTTTAAATCTTAGCCTATTCCAGAAGCTCTTGTTCCCTGGCTCAGTTCTCCCTGTGTGCTGTCTCAACTGTGTGGGGTCCAGCCTGCCCTCAGGCTTCATCCCCCCGCCCCCCACAGTATGCTAATGCAGCAAGGGCCTCTCATCTTGGTCAAAGAAGGCAAGGAATGCCAGGTTATCCTCTCTTCATCTCTACTCCTGCTGTAGACTCCTGCTGACTCTTCAAATATAAGATCCAGGCTAGAATGGACTTTGCGTAGCACCCCCTGCTGCTGACATGTGCCATTACAGCATAACTGTAGCACAGTCATTATTTTCCAGCCTAGGGAGGAGAAAAGAGAGGAGAGAAGGGGAAGGGAGGGGAAGGGAGGGGAAGGGAGAGGAGTCAGACACAGGGGAAGAAGGAAGAGTGCTGGGTTTTCCAAGGATAGAGTTTAGAAGTCTTAAACTCTAGGGTTTCTCTAGGATTTCTGCAAAATCATTCCACCCAAACCCCAACTCCTATGAGGTTTGCTCTTGCTCAGAACCTTTGGTTGATCCTGGGGTGATCACAGAACCAAAACTGAAACCAGGTCTTTATCTGGGGTTTGCCTAGCCCACCTCCCAGCTCTGGCTTTCTGCCATTTGAGTAGCTCTTTGCTCTGCTGCAGCTCTGCTGAGGTGCCTCATCCCCAACTCTGCTGTCCATGTCTTGCCTGTATTTTAAGGTTTAGCCTTTGCTGCCTGCAACAGTGATCCCTGGAAAGGGCTGGAGCTTTGGAGACAGAGGGTCCTGTGCTCCAGACCACCAATTACTGGCTCAACACCTCTGGGCAAGCCAGTTCCCCTTTCAGACCCTCTGCTCCTTCATTCAGAAAAAGACAGTCTCTTGGGTTTGTGGTGAGGATTAAACGAGATCATAGATGCAAAAAACAGGTTGCAGGCAGCTGTAAACTTCTGTGTGAATGTGTGATGAGCCACAATTATGGCTTAATCCTTTTCTCCCTGCTCCCACCTACTTCCCCAGCACATAGCAAGCAAGGTAATCCCTACAGCATGGGGTCAGAACTGCTTCTCCTTAGGGCTCTACAGCCCCTAGTACCTGCCAAGGCCTGCCACCAGCCTGCCTCAACAGCAGAGTGCATTTCATTTGGATGGAAGGAGGCCATACAAAGTATACTTCCTGCAATTTCACACCAGACTACAACTCCCAAAATGCCTCACTAGCTGCCAAGGGCATGGCTACGGGGCTTAACCCCTTCTTCATCCAGCACTTTCTTCAACTGTTCTCTGTGGGGTTTGGTCTCAGACTAGACAGGGGCAGCCTAACAAGGCGGTCACATGTCCCTGAGACATTCACACACACACACACACACACACACACACACACACACACACACACCTGTGCTTCTCCTCAAACCCACCACTACCACCACAGCTCTATTTCAGGCCTCCTTGCCTCTCCCACATGATGACAGCCTCTGGGCTCCTAGTTGTGGTCTCTCTTCCCCACCATCTTTCTAAAACTGAAGGTGAGTGTGGGTGGTTCCTAGTGGCAGCTAACCTTTATGAGCACCTGCTGCATGCCTGGCACTAAGTTCTGTGCCTTGAAATTCCTTACAACCATCGTGCCAGGAAAGTCCAGTTCACTCCTTTGCATTCTCCACTTGAAGTTCTGGGGAAAGTCAAGCACCATGCCCAGGACCTGACTGACTATACAGCTATGAAGTTATAGCACCAAAATCTGAACTTACACCTGTCTGCCATACCCTCTATTCTATGTCTGAAGACTCCTCTGAGCCCAGGGTAACCATGCAAAGACCACCCAGAAATTCCAGGGTGCACACAGCTTAGTGACAATACTGTTGACAAGTCCTTCCAGGTAACTAACTGGAATCCCTTCTGCTGCACCAAGCAAGCCCCTGTGGCCTCCTGCTTTTTCAAGGAGGGCAGTGAGAGGGTGACTTTAGGGACTTCAAGAAGTGGGTCACATCACTGGGGACCTGGTCTTTCCCAGGAAGCATGCAGCTAAACAATGAGAGACAAATGTGTGAAAACATTCCTGTTACTAAATATATCAACTTCTCAGAAGAAAGAGGGTGCTGGCAGTGAGCCTCTGGCCCCCATGCAGGAGGCCACAGTCTCATGGCTCAGGCAAGCCAGGGTGCTCAGAGCAGCAGACAAGGCCACTCCAGCTGTCCCGGGGCCCCGCCCAGAGGGGGCTGGAGACCAGCATGGAATGGGTGATGTCTCATTCTGGATGATGTCTGTTCTGGCAGCTAAAGCTGCCAAGCCCAAGCTGGCTCATTTGCATGTTGCTTTGCATTCATTTGCATGCCACTTTCTGAAAGGGATCCACATACTTCAAAAGCTGCCTCTTCCTCATTTCCAGGGTCTGTTTATTCACTGAACTGCCAGTTATAGCGGGCAGGAACCCCTCGGCAGGCCCTGGTCTGGGGTACAGGGACAGGCTATGTTTCAAATACACAAGGGTGCACAAGGGCATCAAAGCTGCTGGGGACACTCCCATGGCAGAAAGAGCTTCCTGTCCTCTTACCTCCATTCCTTTCTTCTCTCCCACTCCACCTCTGCCCAGCACTTCTCTCCAGCCTTGCACTTCATACTTAGGAAACTCTACACCCCCATAGACCTGGCATGAAGGAGACCTTGCTGGCTGCCTGCTGGCCTTGCATGCACTGCTCCCTCTCCCCGGAGCTGCTTCTCCCTTCACCCTGGGTGACTCTTTCTTCTGAGGCCAGCCCCAATCACTCGTCCTCCTAAATGCCATCCCGTGACCTGCACAGATTGGAAAGTCAGCTTCCCACACATGGTCATTGGCTCTGTCACTCTCCCCCTGGCGTTGTCCCAACATGCTGGACAGCAGTCCAGTGAGCAGGTCTGTGAGTTCCAACCCCTCATTCCTCTGAGCCCATCTCCCTCTCCCTAGCTGACTTCATTCAGTTGCAAGAAGCCTGCGTGGGCTGGGGTGGACCTCTGCCTCCAGCTCCCCTCCGATCCTGGGGGAGCTCTCTCTCTCTCTCTCTCTCTCTCTCTCTCTCTCTCTCTCTCTCTCTCTCACCCTTCTGGCCCACTCTCATCCCGCCAGGGGATTCCACAGCCCCTCTACAGTAGAAGGAAGTTCTCCCTGTTGCCTGTCTTCCCTCCCTTTCAAGCCATGACTACTTCTTTCTCATTATTTTTGGAGAGTAATCAAAATCTGTCTCCAACTCAATTTCACTATGTGTAGTTGGAATAAAAGCTGCTCATTTCTCCCACTCTCTGACTAGGACATGTTTGGACCACTCCTGGATCATTATAGCCCAGACTGGAAGCATTTAGAAGGACAATGGTCCATGATGGAGAAAGGACATAAGGCCAAGTTAGGCAGCTTGGATAGCCAGGCATATAGACAAGGCCCAGGGTAGATATAAGCACCACAAAGGAAGAGCTTCCCAGGCATGTAAGTAGGGGCAACAGATTCACAGCACACTGCAGAGAGAAGGAGAGCAACTGCTAGAAGGTGGTCCAGATGTTCCCTATGTCTTCTCCCGCTTGGCAGCTGCACCAACACTAGCTTGGTTGCCCATCCTGAGCTATGAGTTGGGTAGAAAGCAAGATGAGGCAGGTCGTGCCTTTGGGAAACTCTGTGGTGGGCCAGGTAAAGGATTCCCATATAACAGACGTCATGAGAAAGGTCAACTTTGAGTCACGTTCTTGATCTTGCACCATCAAGGACAGACTCAGGATAGGTCATGTGGTCAGAGGGAAGTAGCAACCAAGGAGGGCCTCCAAGGGGAGGTATCCTATTCAAATACCTTTTTCTAGCTCCATTTCCTTTGATCCCCCACCCCCTTCACCTGGCACCTGAGACCCTATAGAAGCTGGCCCCTTCTGTCCTGTTGTGTGTCTGCTTCTCAATGCACCTTGTGTCTCCTGCAAACTTAAACTCTTTCTGTCCCCTCAATATGCTGCTCTCTTTCACATCTTCCCACCTTTATGTACTGCTTATCTGCACTCCCTTGCTTGGACAACTGCTATCCATCCTACAAGGTCTAGCTTGAGTGTCGCTCCTCTCCTTGGAAGCCCTGGCTCACTGGGGGTCCCATGGTTCCAGAACAGAGTTTCCCTTTGGACAGCATGCCTTACACTGGGGAGCTATTGGTTTCCTCTTCTACCCCTTTCACCAAACTGGTGCCCTCAGAGAGCAGAGATCAAGACCATGCCTTCTGAGTGTCCCCAGTGACAGCCCAGCAATCACCAAGAAGGCACTGGAGAGTTCCTGCTGAATGAATGATCGAGTGAGTGAAGTAACGCAGCCAGCCGTGCTGAGTAGGTGAGTTCTGTGGGCCCCAGCAGCAGCAGAAGCCAGGAATGTGTAGGCCTGGCCTGACAGCAACATGGCCGAGAGTCAGACTCTCAGTCCATTAAGGCTGGAGGGGGCATTGTCGGCAGCTCTGCCCACCCCCAACACCATTTGGCTAGATCCCAGGCAAGCCATCAGCAGTCCCTGGAGACAGGAGGCTGAAGTGGGAAGCAGGAAGAGTGGCAGGAGCTGCTTGGTGGGCAGGGGGAACCAGGAGGTGCAGGGAGTGTAAAGAGAATTAACCCTCAGTGAGCTGACCCAGCACAGCCAGCCAAGAGATTCAAGGCAGGGCCTGAAGTAGAAGGAAGGGGTGGGTGCAGGTCTGCAGCCAGAGGAGGCTGACAGGGCAGATGTCTGTCTCCCTGTCAGGCAAAAGGGGAATCTGTGGTCTCTGACCCTGTACATTCAGCTAGAAACTCCGCATGGGTCTGCCCCACTAGCTAAATCCACATCTAGCCTGCCTAAACTGCTAGGAGCCTGTTTTCCTTTGACATTCTGATTCTCTGAGCTCTCCCCCTCCCCCTCTTCCATTCAGCCTTTCCCAAGTCCTCCAAGAGCTCCCTGCAGAAAGTTCTGGTCTTATCTACTCCTTGGCCACAACCTCACTGAGCCCCGCATTGGCGTGGCTGCCACCGTGGCCTTCTGACCTCAGCATTCTTCAAGTTCAACCTTGATGGCACCACTGAGGCACATTTCTGAAGCCCAAATCTGACTATATCCCTTCTTTGCATAAAAACTTGCTGGGCTCCCTAAGCGCTTCTGGACAATGCCCCAGCGACCTGGAATTCAAAGTTCTGCTGCTCCAGCACCCTCCTCTACAGAGCCTCCTACTGCTCTGCACACATGCCGGCTCCCAGCTCAGGGCCTTTGCTTATACTGTTCCCATAGCCACTCCACCTGTTAGCTTGATGCTGATCTTTACTTCTTAATTATTCTCAAGCTCTTTCATGTCTACGAAGCTAGGAGGTCCCAGAGGGCAAAGTCATTATTGCCTATTTCTTTTCTGCATCTCCCCACAGGGTGTAGAATGAATTATGTTTGACTCACAGAGATGATCAGACATTCAACCAACCCCCCCCTCCTCAGTGGGCCACAGTGCCCTAGCTATGCCCTCAGTCAGCAGGCAAAGGAGACAGCCACCCACACACACTCAGGCGAACAAACATGTATAAGCACACATACGTACAGACACGCACATACTGAAAACAGCTACAAAGCACCAAGCTAGATACACACGCACGCACACTAGCATCATAATCACACACCTACGCCAGAATGCTTATGTTAACACAGACACCCATTTTTACACACAGCAAACCTTATTCACACACTAGCACACAAACACGAATGCACAGGGAATGGATCAAACATGCATACTGAGTCGCTTGATGTTACAGACAAAGTACACACACTCACAAGCCCACCACTATGAAAACTCAACCCAGTGTACACTCACCTACATACACACGCATACACACCAAAGTTCACTCACACCCAGACACATGGAGATGAACATCCATAGTTACACCAGGATGCTCACAGTTCTCCTCCAGCCACCAGGCACCCAGGACACCGCAGGCCACTTTACACCCGACACATCCCTCACGCTGCACGAGCACACTTGGGCACACACCCCTACATAGCCTTGCACATACCTGCATCTCCACTAGCCTGAACACACACACACACACAAGCACCCACACACATACCAGCTGCCTGCCACCTCCACATTCCTGAGAAGGCACCTCTCCTGAGACCACCCTCACTTGTATAGGCATCCCCTACCCACAGGCAAACAGGAGGCTGGCACACAGGGGGGCTTGCCCCAACCATCTCTGAAGCTCTCTACCCTATCCTGGGACAGACGCTTTGCAGTGAAGTTGCATAAACTGGTGACCTGAAGTCCAGTTCCCAGTCCTATGGAGGATGATAACCTTTGGCCTTCTGCCCCACTGCCACATTTGTACTCTTACTCATATTCACATTCTCTCTCTTCCTCTTTCCCTCTTACACACACACACACACCCCTCCATGGTCTAGGACACTATCAGAGTCCTGGAGCATCTGATTTCAGCCCCTAGAGCTCCTTTGAACTCCTAGGCAGAACTCCCCATGCCCAGGTTCCTAGGGGTAGTTCAGGTTCAGCACCAGCCCCTCCCCCAGCCTAAGGGACCCCAGCCTCATCACGACCTAGGTTGATGCCAGGCAACACCACCACCCCCAACCCTGCGGAGAAGCCTTCACCAGGCTGCAGTCCAGCAGCCATGTGCCCCAGAACAGGATCGATCCTCCCACATGGCTCAGTCCCACGTCAATCCCAGGTCCCTGGAAGGACTCCCGGGACCCAGTGTGTGGCGCCTGCCTCTTGGAGCGCTCATCCAGATCCCAGTCCTTTGCTAGTACTCACGGCTCAGCCGGTCGCGCTGCCGGGTACTGCTGGCTTCTGCAGAGGATGGAGTGGCCGCATGCCTGCCCCATCACTCCTCATCGTCCGCCTCCCTAGCCAGACTGAGGTGGCACCTTGCCCTGTCCCTGCTGCCCAGAGTTCTGGGCAGGGCACCCCCAGCAGGCACAGAGTCCAAGAGCAATGGCTGTGCCCCTCAGCCTTTACTCTACACCCAGATCCTCCTCTGCTGCCCCAGCTGCTCCGCCTTTCACACTGCCACTGCCTCTGCTGCTCGGCTGGCTCTGGGAGGAGGCTGGAGCAGGTCTGATAATGCAGAAGGGGGAGGGAGAAGGGAGGAGGAACAGAGAGAGGCCCAGACAGAGAGGGAGAGAGGGAGGGAGGTAGGAGTGGAGAGGAACTGATTGGAGGGAGGGAAAAAAGACTCACAGACAGAAAGACTGAGAGATAAACAGAGACAGAAAGGAGAGAAACACTTCATTAAGGAGAGGGAAGAGAGATCAGAGGATCAGGGAAATAAAGATAAAAATACAGAGACCAGAGAAGCATGAGTAAACACACACACATAGAAGGGAAAAAAATGTCAGAAAAAAAAATTTTTTTTTTAAATCCAGAGGTTGAAATGGAGAGACAGAGAGAAGTGAAGATAAATGATTTACAATCATGAGCAGGCATGAAGCCGGGAACTCGAGGGGCAGATGGACATGATGCAACCCTTCTGCTGCCCCACCAGAGTAGGGACATGCCCTTGCCCTCCTGAAGTGAGAGAGGGCCACACCTCCTCATGCAGAACTACCCACCACCCTCTGGGTTCCCTCACCTAACCGGGCCATGTCCTAGGGTGAATCCTAGCATGAAGGTGCTATGCAGCAGACTTGCGGTGCTGTGGCTTGTGGTCTTTGGAATCAGGAGCTTGTCACAGAGCCTCCCTCTTGGTGGATCTACTGAGCTGGGATGCTGTGCAGCTTAGGCCTGAGCAAGAACTTTGAGGGTAGTTCACCGCCTCTGGCTGTAGGTTTGAGGGAGGCTGCTGCACCTCTTGCTTGCCCCAGGGACACTTTTCAGGACAAAGCTTAGTAAAATGGAATGGGGGTGATTTAGGCAATGTGACAGGAATTGTTTCAGCAGAGCCTCTATAGTATGCCGGTAGAAAAATCTCCACACGTTGAGTTCCAGATCCACCAGTAATTCAGTCACTCATACGCAAATGCTAGCACTGGCCAGCACCATCAGACTTGATTCAAGCGTT
>PVKN010029795.1:0-12901 GCA_004027915.1 Capromys pilorides
AAGAAGAAGAAGAAGAAGAAGAAGAAGAAGAAGAAGAAGAAGAAGAAGAAGAAGAAGAAGAAGAAAGCTTCTTTGAATCTTTTATAGTTTATGCAAGCTATCTGCCTTAGGAAAGGTATAGCACTTACACCTTTAACCCCAGCATTGAACTACGAATGAGTCACAAACTCTAGATTCAGGCACCTCTGAAAAGTCAGCCCCCATGACTCATTAGGCTTTCGGGGGACATCTAGACACAAATGATGGCACAATTGTTCTGGATCATTGTCACATGGAAATGTACTTTAATTTTTAATTTAAAGTACACATACAGTGAATTAATTTTTTCTCATAGTAGCTCCTTCCAACTGCCAGGGAACACTCTGGCTTCTGTGAGGAGGCATAAGATTGGGCTTAATGTGGAGAGCGGAGACCTTGCATCAGGCCTGGATTAGCTTTGGCTAAATTAAGAACCCAGGACCCTTTATCTTGTGTGCGGGCCTAGTTCACTGCAAATGCATCCCACAGACTTCAGCTGTAATGGCCTTCAGAGAGCAGCGCTACTTTTCCATAGCTATTACATTGGCCCCCAGTGAGCTGAATGGCAGCAAATAACTGTTGGAGCCTAGTGAACAGTGAATAAAGAACACTCATAGGACTGTTATCTATCTACCTACCTTGGGGCTAGGGAGATAACTCAGTAGAATAAGTGCTTGTCTGGCAAGCCAAGGACCTGAGTTCAATCCCCAGTCCCAGAATAAAAAAAAAAAAAAAAGATAATATCTACCTACCTCTGTCTGTCTATCTATCTATCTATCTATCTATCTATCTATCTATCTATCTATCATCTATCATCTATCTGTCCTCTATCTATGTATCATCTATCTATTTATCTATCTGTTCTCTATCTACGTATCATCTATCTACTATCTATCTATCATCTATCTATGTTATTACAGCAGGGACATACAATATCCTCTAGAAGGCCATGCTTTAGTGCATAACAACAACAACATCAACAACCACATCTTTCCAAAAACCCAGTTAGCCCAAACTCCATGAACATGCTTTGTTGAGCCTTTCCTCAAAGCTGGGCTGAACGTGCTCTCAAAAGCTCTTCCCTATGGGACAAAATAGGATAGCAGAGGTTGTTACAGAAAGTAAAGAGATTCTGAGTCACTCATCCACTTTCAGGAATGGGACTTGGGATATGGTCAGGGCTTTTGACCACCGCTGATGCCTGCGAGGTGAAGGGTATCGATCATCTCTTAAGTAATGGTTCCAGGAAGAAGTG
This sequence comes from Capromys pilorides, assembly GCA_004027915.1. Taxonomy (NCBI): domain Eukaryota; kingdom Metazoa; phylum Chordata; class Mammalia; order Rodentia; family Capromyidae; genus Capromys; species Capromys pilorides. Next base: position 1,274 of record PVKN010029795.1, read on the forward strand.
CTCACCTCCATTTCTGCAAATCCCGTATTGACCACAGGTGGACACCACCTGGGTGCTGTGGACCCTTCTATTGTGAGGCAGAGCAGGAGTGTCCTTGCCTGCAGCTCTCATGCCACACACAGAACAGGATCACACATGGAGCTGGACTTGTTCCTAGAGTCAGAACTCGGAAGAGGACTCCGGGGGCCAGTTCTGATGAGAGGCATGTTAGCCACAGCAGGGTCAGAGAGTGGTGCACATGGGGGAACCTGCACATACATGGTTAGAGAGGCCGAGAGGCAAGTCTAGCAGGGAGAGCAAAATAGGTCAGAAATCCCACAGGGAAAGAGAAGCAGGAAAGACAATTCAAAGAGTGAAACTGCACTAAGCCAGGTTTCTCAGTGAAAAGAGGTCGAGGGACCCCATGTGCGGCTCTTGGTGCAGGACATCCAGCGTGACACTTTCAGGGGGCTCATGCAGGGCTGCAGAAGAGGCTAAGCTGGCCAGGAGCATGACCTCCTCATAATAGATTCAGTTTTGGTCCAATGGAGCACAGAGAAGCTTCTCTGGTCTCTTCAGATTATGCATTATGAGTTACCATGCACCCCCAATTGGTGCATGTTCGGTAGTTGGCAAAGACATCAATACCGGGACTTGTTTACTGGACATGCAGCCATTGTGGTATGATTTTCCACTGGAAGAACTGCTTGTCTTCCTTTCATGCTATTGGGAAATTCAGAACAAAATATGCTGTAGAAGAATGATTTACTACAAACACTCTAAATAACCCATGTAACAAAAAACTATGTGTTTCAGATTCTCACTCAACTCATGATATCCAAAGCATAAAAGACTCTGAAAAGCACCTTTATGTTTTTCAAATTCTTGTAGCGTGAGAAGGAAAGGAACCAGACAATAAAATATTTCTCTAAGTGTTCTGGGTCAGCTGTCTCAAAGTCAGAGAAACATCTATCCAAAGTTTCTTGAAATTATTTGGTAATAACAATAGATAATTATATCTTCAGAAGCAACTCATGACTAAGAACCAAATATCAAGATCCTATGTTCTTCACGATTTTTAAAAGCCAATTTCAGCTCATTTCTGCATGCAATTTCTGACTTAAAAAAGAACATATTTTCATTCAATGCTTTTTATCTGTCTTATATGGGACATCAGATATTAAAACACTGTAAAACAAGTTTTAATTTTCTAAATAATTCCTCCGTAGATCTTTAGCATTCCACTCAGAAAACTAATTTTGTGACAGCAAAATAAATAAATAAATAAATAAATAAATAAATAAATAAATAAATAAAATAAATGGAACAAAATCTCCCAGGCCCAAAGAAAACCAACCACAAAACAAAACAGAAAAACTTAGTGAACTTACTTTTGAGATATTTGGTCTTTGTGTTTAGAAGAAAGTGAGGCATGTATTTCCTCTTCCTGGTCTCTACCACTTCTCTAGAATCTGGTTGAGCATGGGACGTACATGAAAAGCTCCCGTGAAGGCTGCTTTTGGGTGCAAGGCTGTGACCTTAGTTCTGTTAGCCTGGCCAGCGTGGGATCACTATTGCACTGTTTGTCTTTTCACTGACATGTAGCCAATCCCTGCCACAGAGCATGAGAACTCGTCCTGGGTCGTCTGGTGGTACCCTACGAAAAAGTGAAAGTTGATAGAGGAAACTCTACATTCCTAAACTGTCAACAGTTGTAAGCTTGTCTTGATTATGCCTAAGGTGATTGGGCCTGGGGTCCAAGTTTGAAGTAGAACTTTTATACTATGAGTAAGTGAACAGCTTCTTCAGAGAAAAGCACTTCTCTGTACTGAGCTCTAGACTAATGACACGTTCCCTTACTACACATTCCTCTGTTGCCTGACTTCCTCTGCCTTCACTGGCCTGTCTTCTAATTTCCTTGAGACGAATTCTTGGCTCTGGGTTATTCATCAGAATGTTGCTTAGTTTCCAAATGCCTGCAGATTATCATGTTATATTTCAGTGGTTGTTTTATAGTCATGTTCTATTATGGCCAGAAAGCATTCTACATGTTAAATTTGTTTTAGTTCACTGGATACGATCCATGGGAGCGAGTATTCAATGCAGCCTTGGAAAAGTGTGTATTGTTGTAGTTAATAACATCATTGCTGTACAATAAAGCCACCATCCAACACCGGCTGGAATGAGCATCGGGTTGATTTTAGAGTTGGATGTTTGTACATTTATCAGTTGGTTCCATTACTGAAGACATTGATTACAAAAGTAGGATCAGTTGGAGTTCTGCTATTTTAAATCAGGTCAGTCATGGATTTAAGAAAATGCCACAGTGGGCTGGGGAGATAGTTCAGGGGCACAAGTACCTGCCTGGCAAGTGCAAGGTCCTGAGATCGATCCCTGGTTCCACAAAAAAAAAAAAAAAGCCACAAATATAGACAATCTGTAACATATTTCAAGATCACTTTAAGGAAGTGTATTCAAAGGTTTCCCCTGCCTGGTCCTTTGGTCTACGTCAGTTATAAGCTCTCCTAAATGAAGTGGCGGTGCCACAACGGACTTGGAAAAAGAGCAGAGGAAAGGGGCTGCAGATTCATCACTCAGACATCCACTGTCTTCATGAGCCGAGCTGCTCCTGGACATGGTATCATTCCTTGGCATCAGACAAGCTATACAATCCACTTTTGGTGCTTTATGAATAAACTAAACATAAATTTATGAGAACTGTTATGGTTTATGTCTAGTTGTCCCCCCAAAGCCTCATGTAATCATGGGCTGGGGACTTCTAGACTTTAAGACCTGACTCATGATCCACTGGGATTATGTGTTTTAGTACTGATGGGATTATGGGTCTGAGTACTGGAATTATGGGTGTAGCCTAAGGTGAATAGGCTGAGGCAGAGAGCCTGAATGTATATAAAGAGAGACAGAGAGACAGACTCACGCTGTTGCTCTCTGCACCCTGGTTGGTTGGTTGCCTCTGTCGCAATTGTTGCTATTCTGCTGCCATGAGCTGGATGCCCTCTGCCCTGTTTCACTCAGCCTTGGGCCAGCTGAATATGGACTGAAACCTCCAATAACTGAGCTAAATAAACCTTTTCTTCTTTCATTTTGAGTGTCAGGTATTTGTCCCAGCAACGAGTAAAAAGTAACTAAGACAAGAACATTCACTGAAAACTTGCAGATGAAAAGAAAAAGAGGTTAAAAATATTGATGAAAATTTCTATAGTGAGGAGCCAGAAACAAAGCCCCAAATTTAACTCAATAGAGAAATGTAATGGCTCCAAACAGAAAAAAAAATTGTAAAAATTAACCAAAAGGGATAATCTGAGAGGTGTTCTGAGGAAGAAAATAGGATATTATAGAGTATCTATATCTGAAATGATATAGGAAATACATAAATCTTAGTGATATCAAAGAGTCATGAGGGTACGTGAAAACCTGTATCTCAAAAGTTTGAAATTTTTGAGTAAATTGGAAAGCAGAACTTATTAAAAGTGACTGAAGAAGAAATATCTAGCAATATTCTAATTGGATATGTAATCATAAAACTATTCCCCTATTGAACAATGTGCTCTGGAGAGTACATTGTTCAAAGTATTGAAGGGAGGCTCATGCAACACATTAGCATATACACTGAATCATGGCGATGTTTTATAATGAGCAGCTTCTTTAAGGATCACAGCATGCAGGGTATTAGCTGTCATTATTCTTTTTATTATTTGTTGAGAAATTTCTATTGTTTCACAAAATTTTAAAAAATGGGGAAATAGTTCAGGGAGAAAGTTTTTGTATTGGTACACAAACTTGTTGAAGAACAGAAGGAATTCTCATGTGAAAAAAAAATTCCTGCCAGCTGGAAAGCTCCATGACCATTCCTGGGGCCACATGGGGTTGGATGTCCACCAATCCTTAGGAGAGTTTAGTTTAATGGCTTGTGCAGCTTGGCTTGCTCATATGGCCAATGGGGTGTGAAGGACCCTATTATAACTTTTGCCTGAGATCTCTTGAAACCGGTATTTCTTACCCATCTCTTAGAAGGCTACAAGTTCAAAACCAAAATGCAACCCATGAGATTATGATCACCCTGGGGGAGTCACTTCTGAGAGTACCCTAGGGCCTTGTGCTTGGTTCCACTGCTCTCCTACTGTACCTCATGTGCCTATAACCTGAAAAGCATGGAGACTTCTTTCAGTACCTGACTCTGTGATTGGTACCGGCATAATGTGCCAAATTGTTGAACTTCCCCCTGACTTTATAGTGTTAATCAAGGTCATGGATTTGTTAGGGCAAAACATAAATGAAAAACAGGAGGAAGAAATGTGCCGGACAGCCCCTGCTGTTGGGTGGCTTTGTGGTCATTGCTGGGGGACACCGGGGACACGTGGAAAGGAGAAGCATAGTCAGTGAGACTTGGGGGCAGCACATCTGTGGCAGCAGAACAGCTGCAAGTGACTAGCAGAAAAAATGTAAGGAGGTCGGCAAGGAAAGCGGAGGTGTCAATTTCTTCCATCAAAAACAAAAGCTACTGAAGAAGAGGCAGGAAGAGGTGGCCCAAATATCTGAGTCACGGCTGCTCATTCAGTCTGTATATATGAGGGACCTAACAGTGCAGAGGAGCTGGATACTTCACTCTGTTGATGAACACACGGTCCCTGACTGCCCAATAATCACAAGAAGACTATGCAGGCAGAAAACACAGAGAAAATCAAGAGACAAATGTGGGGAGATTGGATGGAAGCATTAAATTGCATTGTGAATCGAAGTAAGAAATCTCCTGAAATTCTGTTAAAATGCATCTTAAAGACATATATCTAGGAATAATATTATCAAGATACACCTAAGTGGAACAGAGGCTTGATCTTAGTTCTTGAACCCAGAATTAATAGCAGCTTTTGCAGGAATATGTGTAAAGGGAAAAAGTACCATTTTTCCGGTCTGAGAAACCAAGTAAATGTGGAATTACATAAAAATCAAGAAGAAAGTGAGTCAAAGAACATATTATGTGGAGAAATGGCCAAGTTAAAACGGCACTTATTATAATTTCAGAAATAAAAGCGATATATAGAGATAAACTAAAGAAATAAGATGTACGTATACAGGTAGATAAATTTTACCACTCTGAGAAGTAAAAAGCAATACATATATAGTTAGACAAATCTCACAAAAAGTGTGTGTGTGTGTAGACAGGCACATATGTCTCTTACCATCTAAGTAATTTTTAAAAAAACATCATAATGGTCAACTTTTTCTTTCCTATCTTTTCGAGACAGGGTCTCGCTGTGCAGTTCAGCCTGGCCTTCAGCTCACTTTTGTAGCCCAGGCGGATCTCAAACTCACACTGATCCTGCTGCCTCAGCCTCCCAAGTGCTGAGTTTATAGGCATGCACCACTATGGCTGACCATAATGGTCAACTTTAAAGGCTAGTTTTCATCTGATATTTTTCTGAAGATTTATTGTTTTCCAAGGCCGGGGGAGATAGCTCCGTGGCACAAGGGCCTGCCTGGCAAGTACAAGGTTGTGAGTTTGAACCCCAGTCCTGCAAAAAAAAAAAAAAAAAAAAGATTTATATATTATTTATTTATATATTTGATTTATTCATTCTCCTGGATGTTTTTAGAGGTTATCCATGCATGGAAACAGCCAGCCTTTTGCTTGCTTGCCTTTATTTTATTTATTTATTCATTTATTCATATTCTAAAATATTCTGAGCAAAATGTGCTTAGCAAAGTAAAACAAGATAATATGAAGAAGATATCTATACATCTCCATTAATTTATATTATATGGAATAGTTCTTTTGAGAATGTTGAAATGTTGAGAATGTCACTGTGGATTTGTTTGTTTGGCAATTCAGGGAAAGGTTTTTTTTTTTCTTTTTTTTCAGTGAACTTTAAAAGCAGAAGGCTGGCAAGATAGCTCAGTAGAATAAGCATTTGCCTGGCAAGCGCGAGGAGATTTGTTAAATGCTAAGAGTTTCTTGTAATTCTGTTTCTTTAGCTCAGTTACTAGTTTATCCTGTGATTCAAGAGCCTCCAACTGTCTGAGCTCCTTACCAGGATTTTATTATTTAGGGACAAGCTGGTGTCAGGCAAGTGGGAGCAGACTGCCCCCTCAGCCACTCCAAATGCCCCTGAACAACAGCTGCAATGACTAACATTGTTCTGAAGAAAGAAGACTAAACTGAAAATGTTGGAAAATCTAAGCTAGGTAGACTGTTCAGATGACTAATGACAAATAGGCTGAACACGGAGGAATGGGACGGGTGGCCACTAAACCTGTAGCAGAAAACTGAGGGTAGTTCTGAGATCTGGGCAAGGCAAATTGTGTGAGGACATGAAATATTTGCATAATTTATCCTAGCAGCAGTAAAGAAGAAAGTTTTAGTGCTGTGTGTGGTGGCACACACCTGTAATCCCAGCACTTTGGAGGCTGAGGTAGGAGGACTGGTGCAAGTTTGAGAACAGCTTGGGCTACAAAAGTGAGCTCAAGACCAGCCTGAACTGCATAGTGAGACCCTGTCTCAAAAAGACAAAACAAGAAGAAGAAGAAGAAGAAGGAGAAGGAGAAGGAGAAGGAGAAGGAGAAGGAGAAGAAAAAGAAGAAAGAATTTGATCCTGAGAGCTAGGGCAGCCCAGTATCTTGGCTCAACATCCAGTTTGACACTACCATGTCTGAAATAGTTTGCAAGCAATGCAAGGTGATGACACAATATTATGGAGACCAGTGAACAGTTGTATACAAAGTGCTACTGGCCTGCCAAGTCTAAGCCTGCAAAGTAAATGACGTGATTAAATGAAGGAAATGCTGATTCAACTGTGGAAGGCTTACAAACGAAGGATAGCACAAAGTAGTAAGTTATAAATAAATGTTTCGTGTGGTTGGATTTATTTAAATGGCATGGTGTTGACATTCCAAGATGAGTGATTGGAATGACTCTAGGATGCTTTGTGTATTTTTCTTGTTCATTAAGTCACCTATCTTACACAGGACTCTTTTTCAAATGGTCTTTTGTCTTCCTGCCTTACTAAGTCTTGGCCTCTAAACACACACAAAATAATTTGTCCAAAAACAGAGAGACAGATCACTGTGAAAGTATCTACCTTGTTGATGATCTATTGGGAATGTTTCCAGGAATTGATGGATATACAACATGTGCTATCGACCTGACTCAGCAGAGTATGATATAGACTGCATTTAAAAAAAAATTGTGGTAATAATTAAGGTTAAAAAATTCTTGGAAAACTTAAACCAATTTCAGCTCAGATGTCACTTGAATACTACTGATGACTGTCTGCTGTAGGTGCTATGAGAAGTCTCAGTGAAGGGTACGTTGTGTTTATATTTGAGGATGAATTTCACCTATGTGGCTCTATCTTGGGGTACTTAACATCAGATCTATACTCAACATCCAATCTATATTCTGACTATATGCTCAAGCAATAATACCAATGGTGAGATATTTGATGGATAATCCAGTGGATGTCAAGACACTCTAAAAGGCCCTGGGGTAAAATTGCTTCATAAGCCCAATCGCAGATCAGTACACCTTTAATGAAGAGGGACATTGTCACATTATTTTAGAAGAAAGAAAAAGGGTATTAAGATTCTGAATGTACAGCATAGCTTTTAAAATATGGATAAATAAGCTAATCAGATAGTTAGGCAGATAGTTTAAAGTAGGGAATAAAGGTGAAAGAGATTTATCCTGCCCTTGTTGAGGCTTTAAACACAGAAGAAGTGGCTGAAGAACAACAGCTTGAGCTAATGAAAGCAGAAACAGAACGAATAAACTGACAGAGCCTCTGCATGTGGGAATTCACAAAAGGGAACTATACTGTTCTTTAGCCTTGTGTGATTGTCAAAGTCCTGTTTATAAACAAAAAACCTCACCACAGAGGAAAGGGATTGACAATGTATAGCATGCCTATGGAGAGTCACCTAGAGAGAAAACATTATCTCAGGCTTTCACAGAGAGCAAACTGGTGAAGCAATGGCTGTGACTCATCCAGATGGCTGATAATGACAACAGTTCTACAAAGTACTGTACATGGTTTTAAGGTAAATCCTGAGGGGATTTGACTGACCTTGGGAGATGCAAAAGTTACATGTTTTGTTATACAGGTCTTACTTTAACTTGCCCTTAATCACCCAGCAAAAAAGTTTAACCATGAGGCATAAAACATAAAGCTAGCTTAGTATGCTGAGCTATAAAAGGCTTAAATCAATAGCTTCCAACATTGCCAGTTCTGCCAATAACCCAGTGCAATTATAGAATATTGGACTATGTGTACAACTACTTTCTCTTAGTTCAAAGAAATTTTTTGTACCAAAAATGATTAGAAAAATTATCATGTCTGCATTCTGTGCTCTAAATAACTACTATGCGGACAACAATATGCATTGTATCAATTATTGGGAATATACTACTAACATGTCTTGAAACTGTAGCATTGTTATTTCTTATTAAAAGTAATAATAAAAAAATTTTAAAAAAATTAACTAGTACAAACTTTACCTCATGGTGGTTACCACAGTTCATAGCCATATATTGCACAGTTTAAATTTTCTAACAAATTTTTAATATTCTCAGAAAAAAAGCATTTAGAATTGGAGATCAAAGAGAAATTTTTCTAATAAGAAAAAATAAGCATAAGTAAAGATAGAAATGACTGCATGCCCATGGCATTACTGCAGTATAATATGAAATAAGACATGATAGATGTGGATTTTTAACCTGTCCATACTCAGCTTATAACCAGACCCATGATGATATTTGATATGTGGATAGGAGACTAATTTCATCAGTAAGACTTAGAAAATACAGGTTTCATTTTGGTACAGTTTGGATGGGGAATGTCCCACAAAGGCTCCTACATTGGAGGCTCAGGCCCCAGAGAGTGGTGATATTGGGAGGTGATGGAAACATCAGGTGGTGAAGCCCAGCGGGAAGAAGAAGGGGACTGGGTCTGTGCCTGAAAGGTCTGTTTCATTCTAGCCTTTGTAGTCTATCTCTCTCCCCTTGTGATTCCTGGAAGCCCCAAGATGAGTAACCTTCTCCACTGTGTGCTCCTGAGGCCTTAGTTTCACCACCATGGAGCCAAGCGATGTGGACCAAAGCCCCTAAAACTGACAGTTGCAGTGCATCTACTTTCCTTGAGGTGTGTCATGGTACATGTATAGGTGTCCCCCCAAAGCCTCATGCAGTCATGGGGCAGCTTCTGGAATTTGTAATTGGTTATTATGGGTGTGGGTGCTGCTTCTCCCCTGAGGCAGGTGATTTTGCATCTCAATGTAAGGAAGGAAGAGAAGTTAGCTGCTTGAGCTGCTGCTAGCTCTTCCTGCTCTCTTGCTCTTAGCTGCTGCCATCAAAGTTTGCCCTCTGCCATGTGCCACTCTGCCTTGGAGCCAGAGTTGGGTTGGGCACTTCAAGGGCTTGCCCACATGAGATCACTATCATTGCACTCGAGATTATACACTGCACTTATTGAACAAAGGTTATAACCTGGAAGTCGGAGAATCCATTCTTTTTTTTTTTTTTTTTTTTGGTGGGACTGGAGTTTGAACTCATGGCCTTGCACTTGCCAGGCAGGCACTTGTGCCATGAAGCTATCTCCTTGGCCTCAAGAGAATCCATTGTTTTCACTACGTGTCTCCAACTTTTACTGCCCAACAGATAGGAGGCATCTTACAAATATATGTGGGATAGATATAACCTGTTTGACTAGGAAGATCAATGCAAGGAGAATCAACTAGAGGGAAAAGCTAGTTGAGATTAACAAAGTTTCAGAATATTATTTCAAGCCCTGATAACACTGTAGATGAAGGCATGGAGGAATCAAAGTGTCTGCCACTTCTGAGAAGTGTGCAAATAGGGTGCTGTGCCTGGGAGGTCCTGAGCATGTGCAACAGGAGAAGAGTAAGACAAGGTGTTTATACCATTTGGCTTGCTACAGTGATGGAAAGCTGATTAATGAAAAATCTGATTTACTTTGCTATGATTTTAATCTAAATTATAATGTAACCCCTATCCAGTATATTCTAGATTAATGGGTAAAAATAGAATGATTTTAACAACACCTGTGAAAATGCACATGTCAGTGATTTAGAGGAGACTGAGAGCAACTTCATTAGAACTCACTGAAGAGTTCTTTTGATGGAAGAAAATGGGTGAGCAGAGGAAATAAACTTAGTTAATAATGAGTTAAAGCATGGATTCAGTCTACTGTCTCATTTTAGAAACTTCAGATTTTCATTGGTGGGCAAAGGCAAAAGAGGTGAAGCTTGTACACATGAACAGTATATTTTCTCTGAAATTTTCCTAGATTGACATGCTTTAAATCAGTGATTAAGAAAATTCCTCTTTAAAGGATCAGTTAATCAAATCCCCTCAGGATTTACCCTGAAACCATGCATAGTGTATTATAGATATTCTGACAGCGTCAGTCTTCTGGATGAATCATGGCCATTGTTTGACCACTTTGTTTTCTGTGAAAGCCTGAGAGAATGTTTTCTCTCTAGGTGACTCTCCTTAGGTACACTATACATTGTTGATCCCTTTCCTCTGTAGCCCCATAATCTCCTTGAACAGAAAATTTGGGACACCACTGAGTTATAGGATGTTACAGTACAGGTTCTCTTATGTCCTGAGTCCTCACTGACCTAGAGCGACTAGGGCCAAAACATTGGCAATCCTTGTAGCCCTTCTGTTTCTGTAATTTTTTTGGTCTGCAAACTTAAGTTGTTAACACTCCAGAGGAGAAGGTTAGTGATATTGTTACTGTATAACATAGGTACTTGAGCTTAGCAGTACTATCTTTCTGAATATCAAACACCTTAGACATAACACCTTGTCAGATACAAATGTTCCATGTTTTGTTATATAGGTCTTGCTTTACCTTGGTATTAACAGTCCAGCAGAAAAGTCCAACCATGAGGTATAAACAGTAAGCCATATTAATATGCTGAGCTGTTAACAGCTCAAGTCAACACCTTCTGACATTGCCAGTTGTGCTGATAACTCACTACTAGTATGGACTATTGGACTATATATACAGCTACTTTCTCTTAGTTCAATGGGAAGAAAGATTTATACTAATAGCATTTATACAAGATATCAAGTCTGCGGGGGCTGGGGAGACAGGTCAGTAGAATAAGCGCTTCCTTGGCAAGCACAAGGGCCTGAGTTCAATCTCTGGTTCTGAAAAAAAAAAAAAAGGCATCAAGTCTGCATTTGTACTCTGAACAAATACTACGAAAACAACAATATGCGATATATTAATTATTGTAACTGTCCTACCAACCTATTGTGAAACTGTCTCACTGCTATTTCTTCTCATTAAAATTAATAGGATCAGATAGGAAATGTCTTATTAGACTTAGGCTGAGAAACCTGCCAACTACAAAAAGCAAATCACCCTTCTCTTTTAACTTCTAAAATGCTTGGCTTCAAGATGATACCCATTGAATATGTATCCAGTACAGTCACAGTTTATGCAGCCAGGGCTACCTAAGGATATCTGCCACTTAAATGGCAGGATTAAAAGAAATGATGGAGAATTTTCTCCATTTTATATATATATATATATATATATATATATATATATATATATATATATATATGGTTTTTTTTGGTAAATCTTTCTTCCTTCCTCC
>PVKN010029796.1:0-12899 GCA_004027915.1 Capromys pilorides
ATATGTGTGTGTGTGTGTGTGTGTGTGTGTGTGTGTGTGTGTGTGTGTGAATGAATGTGGATTCTGACAGCTAAATCCAGTTGTCTGATTGGCTCAGGAACCACTAGTGAATCACACCACTAGTCTGGGTGTGACTAGGTAGGTTATGGAGGCGTGGCCTCAGGTATTCTATCTGGCCTCTTGTCTGTCTGCCGCATTGCTCCCCACCTCTGCTTCCTGGACTTCAAGAACTGAGCAGCATTTCTCTGCCCTGTCATTCAGCTATAATGCATCTGCACTGGAGAAAGCTGGATGGAAATGTCTAAAACTTTGAGCCAAATGAATGGTTTCCTCCTTCACATTGTGAGCATTGTGTATATGGTTTCTGCAACAGGAATGCTGATACTAGGGTTTTTGTACAGGTGTGGCCATCACAAATAAGTAAATCCCAAACAGAACCTTTAGCATCCTCCCATTCCAAAATCTCCCCTAAGATCTAAACATTTTTTATGCCTAACCTTGTTCAACTTGGTCAAGAAGGACAGAAAGAAGATGCCTGGAGCTTCAGCGCTTTTCTTAGGAGATAAGTGATATAAGCAACACGAGCCCTCTGGGAAGCAGGGGAAAGTCACCTTAGGCTGAGTTCTGTGAAGTGAGAGTTTGTATTTGACATTCCTTTTCTGTTTTCTTCAGTTAAATTTTTAAAAGTCAGTTTGTGTAGTGGACTGTTAACTGGCGATCAACTTGTTAGACCTACCTGAAATGAACTAGCATGGTGCTGGGTGTGAGAGGCCCACCTGAGGATTGTTGCCAGCTCCTGAGGCAGAACTGCAGAAGCTGTTGAGAGGCTGTTAGGAGAAGCTGTTGGGGCTGTTGGAAGCTGCTGGTTCTCTTGAGCTATTCTGCTGGAGGACTTTGTCATGTTGACTTTCCTGATGGGAACTCAGATTTCCCATTGCTGGAAAAGTTTGGGACCTTTGTTATTATATTACTGAGAATGGCTACAATTCATTTTGGGAAAGCTATGGTCCTCATCTTGAGCATCCTTTTCTGGCCTCAGATGAGAAGATGGTACACTGCTCAGCCTTGTGGAGAAACTTGTCATATTGGCTTTCCTGATGGGAAGGCATCTTTCTTCATCTCCAGAGGGGCTTGGGACCTCGCTGTTGCTGAGTGGCTGTGGTACTTTTAAGGGAGCTCTGGTTCTTACCTTGAGCATTGTTTTCTAGCTCCAGCTCAGATCCCTCAGTCTGCTAGCACAGTTCCTTCATCCTGCTGGTATAAACTTTTTCATTTCCACCACCAACTTTTTTGAGCCTTTCTAGCACAGATCCATGAAGAAGGCCTGCAGGAGACATTGTGGGCTCTAGGCCTCCAGTTGGACTTGTAGGAAGCATTGTTTTGAACTCTAGGTTTTCAGCTAGACTCATGCAGGATATTAGGGTCCAGGCCATCAGCTGGATTCTTGTCTTTAGTGTGTGGACACATTTCTTGCACCTTCTGTATATAATTCTTTGAGTGATTATAAAACAAGCTTATAAAATACGTTCTGTATTGTATTGCTCCCCTTGCACAAACCCCAAACCACTGTAACCTTCTTCTTTGGTAGGTTCCTTTTCTTTAACAAATAAAAAATTAAAACTGTTAATACCCTCTTTACTTCCTTGTTTTAACTTTTTTCAGAGTTTGCAGTCTCACAACACAATCACAAACTGGATTTTAAATTGATTTCATTCCTCACTATATTTCTGAGATTTTTTTTCTTTCAAAGTCCCAACAGTAGTTCATATGACAAATGCAGAGGGCTTTTCACCATCACTTAGGTGTTCTCTGCTTCTGAGAGAACCTCATTCTTGGAACCAAAGTGTTCCAAACTTGGCTCTTCCAATTTCCTGGCATATCTTTGAGAATAAGGTAATGCTGTTGAATTCTGCTTCTATTTCCACCCAGCTTTGTGACTCACACTGTGTATTAACGTCCCCCTGCCTCTTTATTTGTACAGTACTTAACTCTGCCACAGTCTTTGTTTCTGAAATCTACAATTATGATAGAAGATTTAGCCTATGGTCTCAGAAGACCTGCTCAGGAGTGGAAAGGTATGTTTCTTTCACATACACTGTCCAGAAGGATGCTGTATGTTCCATGGATGTGGGGGAATTCAGGTTTGGTCTTTTGTTTTGATTTTACTTCAAGTCTCCTACACACAAAATTCTGAAGATCATGATTTACATAATGAATAAATCAGAAGCACATGGTTGGGATAATTTAGATTGCCTGAAGGAAACATACTGGTGTCCCCCAAGGGAAATCTAGCTTGGCTGCCCTGACCAAATATGGCAAAATAGCCCGGAGCTCAGTAAAGAACAAGAGAATTTAGGACAACCAACCAGGTAGTAACTTTCCATTATGGACACTATAATTCCAAAACCTGAATAGAGCCAAACAAAACACAAATATAAACTTGCACAAGAAAGCCATATTTATTTCACAGTGAGAGTCACCTCATTAGTTGGAATTTTGTGTTTCCTCTGTTTTCCCTGTATACCTGTTTCAGCAGTGTTGGCAGGTGAAGCTTATGCTAAAACAGTGTTTCTAACTCTGGTTTATGGACTCACAGATTCACCAGGAAGTTTATGCACAATACAGTTTCTTGGGTCCATCCCGTACCTACTGACCAGAACATCTAGGGGTGGAACCCAGCAGTCTGCTTTGCTAAGGCCTACTTGGGCTGATTCTGGTTTACACTAAGGCTTAATAGTCCCTTCTATCTAGTATGAGTCCCCTAGGCCTAGATTTTCATGGTCGTGGGTCCTAATTCTGCTGTTCTCTTTCATCTTATCTCCACTGATCCCAGAGTGGGAAATGTCAGCACCAAGAATGAAAGACATGTATAGCGTTAGCATCCTGGTCCTGAACTGTAAATTCCAGGTCCTCTTTCTATTGTCCCTCAGGATAGGAGGCACAAGACCACAGAAGAGTGGCCAAGCTCTTCTTAGAGGTAGCAGCCTGATCTCTCAATGCTCCTGCTGAAGAAAAATCTGCTCAAATATTTAACCCTACTAGCTTACAACATTGTGAAGAGTTTTATCATCATGTCCTGTCAAATATCATCAGTTTTGGCTATGCTAAAGTCACATTTCTCACTCTTGAGTGATTGTACAGGAAAAAACCAAGACTTTCTCTCCTCTCGAAGCAACTAGTCTCTGGCTTTTGTTTGCACAGGAAGCCATGGGGTCACTTAAAACACATATATTCCAGCCCAAGACATTCTAATGCAAGCAATCTCAGTTTTATAAAAATAGACAGACAGCACGTTTAGCTTGTACATTATAATTCTTTCCCAGTTTTCTTAGATAAGACTTTAGAGCCTTCTCTCACTAAAAACTATTGACAGATATTTTTGTATTGATCATTTCAACATGTTGAAATGATATATTCTTTCTTGTACCCCTTCTCAACACAGAGGTAACCAAGTATGGCATTACTTTGAGTGTGATTCTTGTTTGATATTAGCAGGTCCTAAAAGAAGCTTAAGAATATGTATCTGTGGCCACATAGAATGTGCATAGACAATTCCACAGGTGAAATCAGGTACTGTGGAATAAACTTCCAAGAAAATCCAAGTGAAGATTCTTCTTCTTCTTCTTCTTCTTCTTCTTCTTCTTCTTCTTCTTCTTCTTCTTCTTCTTCTTCTTCTTCTTCTTCTCTGCTGGTTTTTTTTTTTTTTTTTTTTTTTTTGATACAGAGTCTCATATGCAGTTCAGACTGACCTTGAACTTTTGTAGTACAGGCTGGTCTCAAACTCACACTGATCCTCCTGTCTTAGCCTCCCAAATTCTGGGATTAAAGGTGTATGCCACCACACCTGGCTATCAGTTGCTTCTAAGGAAGTGGTCTAAATTCTGGATTATGTACTTTTTCCACACTTGGAAAAACGTGTAGTATGATTTCTGTAGCACACTGCCAGATAAGTACTAGAAATGACTGTCTGGGAAAAACACTTCTGGCAGGCAGCACAGGGCTGTAAAAATCAACTGATAACTCTCTTGATTTAAGAGTGGAGGCACCCTCCAGGATAACACATTTTCATCCTGTGATAGTAAATAATAAGGACATACTCTAAGGGATTTCTTACTAGGCTGTAACTAATTTCTCTTAAGAGGGAAGAATGTGAATGTAGCTGTTTTGATTCCCACATGAGAGAAAAACTTCTCTCGTCATAGACCTTGAGTTCTAGGCAGCTGCTTGGTAAACATGTACTAATGGCAAGGAAAGATTTCTAGAAAAATTGAGGCCCTGATACTTTCATAGAGGAAATCACTCCTTTTGTATCAGTATGGGAAGCTTAGCTTCATATTTATAATATGAGCAATGTAACAAGATTTTAACTCTAAGAGTATCATCTTTTTGCACATAACATCTTTAAACACATACAACACTCTAGGGCAAACCAAAACAGACTCTTTCAAATACTAGATAATTCTATATAGAGCTACAATTAGGATTAATTCCTATACTTTTTATCCAATTATCTCCATTTTATAGGCAGATCACCTACTTGGAATTTTTTCACTCTTTCCCTTTTTGTATATGGTACTAGGGATTGATCTACTGTCTTCACATTAACTTTATTTCCAATCTACTTTTTTTTTTTTAATTTTAGACAAGATCTTCCTAAGTCATTAAACTGTCTCAGATGGGCTCAAATTGCCATCCTCCTGCCTCACCTTCTTAGAGTACAGAAATTATAGGCATATCCCACCACACCCTGCCATATATATTAGAGTGGGGAAAGAAAAAAAATAGTATTTAAATACTTAGAAGCTTATAATCCCTATATTTTCCATCTAACACAAAAATTTTAACTTGAATTTACTTGTAATATTTATTTATTTGGTATAAGGTCTTGCTATGCAGCTCAGACTCTTAGTGGTCCACCTGTCTCAGCCTTCCCAGTGCTGGGATTATAGACATGTATCACTAAGCCTGGTTTCAATGGGCAGGCTCGGCATGCCCCAGAATTCCAGGCCGGTAAGTTATGTGGTACCTTAGACCACCAAGCTATCTCCCCAGCCCAAGTTTACTTGTAATAAAAACAATATATTGACAGGTGTTAAATTTAAAAGTAAATGGAAGTGCTGCCAAATAGCCTTAAGAAATTTAGAAATTAACAAAATTAAATTAGTTTCCTTGATTGTACAGCTTCTAAGGAATCTTTTATATGTATAATTATAACATTATAGTTTGGTGTGTGTCCATGTATCAATGTAACAATCAATGTCTTATATGCTGCGGAGCCCAAGGTGGGTAAGGAAGAGGAATCCATGTGTGTGTAAATGAATATAAACTTGCAAATGTGAGTAATGCTATAAAGAGGAATTATAAGATACACAAGAATTTTAATAAAATTATATCTAAGATAGTGAATATCTAAAGAGGACAATATATGTAGTGTTTTCAAATGAAAATTTATCACCAATCATTTTTCAGGATAACATTTGTTTTGGGGGAATTTCTACACTAGAGATGGGTCTAATTTTGTAACTGAAATTTAAACAATGTTCAAAGTTTTATTCATGAAGGTGATGTTAACCTCTGTCACATTTGAAATCAGAAGTTTTGAGCTCACTGATCTGCAGTAACTTTTCTAGCTACATATTGTATGATTGAATAATTCTGACTGAATTATTTAGAGATTTGAGTACATTGTTTGATATTTCTCCAGGACCCAACTGTTGTTTCTTGTCTCTTTGCTGCTAATCTAATTGCTAATTACTCGTTTCATTTGAATAATGCTATGGGAAATGGAAACCATGAAATCAACATTAGGAAATTCTGTACTTATTTATGGCTCTTGCCAGGAGGGAGATTAAAGCTTTTTCATTTCTCAGCCTAAAACTATGGCATAATACAATGCAGGCATTCTCTACTCAGCAAAGAAGATTCAATATAAAAAAAAGTTTGAAATGGAGAATTAATCCCTTTTGGTGACCACTTTGGGCAATAGTTATATTGATAAATAGAAACTCTATCTCATATACTTAAAATTCAAATGACTTTTGAATATAAAATAACATTTTTTAAAAATCAGTTAAATTAATATAGATTTCTATTTTAATCTTTATCTGAATTTAATAAAAAAAACCCCAGACTTCTGTTTTCTATTCGTCCTGTCTTTTGAAAAATCTTACTGTGTGCTCTGTATGTCTAGTCCATCTCAGGTAATATAGAGTTAATGAGACGTGTTTTCTTAAGTGCAGTGCTAGGAAGCTCTTGCCACAGTTTTCTGTTTAATCCCACATAACTGGTGCTATTTTGACTGAGCAATTACACATAATCTCTATCTTAACTTTGTGGGAAAAAATAATAAAACACAATGAGCTGTGTTCAAATCAGGTTTTTTGTGTCTCCCAGTTTGGTGAACTGAGAAAGGACTCTTACAAATATTGTCTTCTCAGAGTTACACAAGACTTTCTCATCCATTTTTTCATCATCAGGAAATGTCTTTTTAAATGTCTAGAAGTCATGTTTAATGGTAATATTCTAACAGCAGATCAATAATAGGCCACTGTACAAATTGGGACTAGATGAATTTCTCACTGAATATTATGTGTCAGAGGATCTCACAGTTAATCTTAGCTCTATCATATATCAATTTTGGAACATTTATCAATTCATCAAATCTCTGTTAGTTTTTCTCTGTATACTTTTACAAGGAAATAAATAAAACATTCTAATATCCATGTATTATATAATCACTTTTAAGAATCAAATGAAACTATGTATGTGAAAATGACTGAAGTATTAAAAAGAAGTTTTTTTGTGGGGCTGGCTCAGCCCACTCTGGGGGTGCAGCTGGCATAGCATGTGGTGCCCAGGATCAAACCACGGTCCCTGCAGTTGCCTGAGCTTGCCTAAGCAGGCGCTTTAGACTGCTGAGCTATTTCACTGGCCCCTTAAAAAGAATTAAATAAATATAACATATTGTTCTTACTGACTTCTAAAAATTCATTTTCTAGGCTAATAGCTAGAAACTGATATGACTATAAAACATATAAAACCTGTACAATTCTGTGTTGTTAATATATAAAAGCTGAGAACAAATCAGTTAAAGGTATGTATTGTAATAAAGAAATATATCAGCCACTGTTATGGTTTGTGTGTATTTGTCCCCCCAAAACCTCATACAATCATGGGTCAGACTTCCAGAGTTTGTGATTAACTCATGATCCACTGGGATTATTGGTATGAGTGCTGCTGGGATTATGGGTGTCAATACTATTCCCAGCCCAGGGTAGATAGCCTGAATGTAACTTAAGGGAGACAGACTTGCTCTCTGTAGCTATTGTTGCTGCTGCTTCTCCATTTTGCTCTTGCTGTTTAACATTGCCATGAACTGCTGCCCTCTGCAATGTGCCAGTCTGCCTTGGAGCCAGCTGAGTATGTACTGAATACTCCATTAACTATGAGCTAAATAAACCTTTTCTTCTTTCATTTTGGTGGCAGGTATTTGTCTCAGCAATGAGAGAAGAGTAACTGAGACAGAATTTGGTACCAGAGAAGTGGGGCCATTGCTGTGACTAAACCTGATCATGTTGATTACAAGCTTTTGGGTATGGCTTATGGGAAGAGATAGGAAAGCATTGGAGATGTCGCTTACTTGTAAAGAGCTAAAACAGCTTCAGATGTTCTGTTTTGGAGATTCTTGTCAGAGCTCAGAAGACCAGAAGGTTGACAGAAAGCCTGCCTGCAAAGACCAGGTATCTGCTAGGATAAAAAAGACTGCACCAGTTGTTGGACTCAAGATCATTTGTGTTTTGGGTTTATAGAAAATTTGTCTGCATTTTGCTCATGTTCAGAGACTTTTCTTGAGATTGAGATGAAGCATGGCAGACTGATTAATCTTTCAAATGAAATCTCAGAGCAGCCAAATATTGAGCGAATCACATTAGATATTGTTGGGTTCTTTTAGTCAGATAATGTTAAGAATTGAGAGCAAAGAGCCCAGCAGACTTATTCAAAATATTATTATGAGTCTGGCCAAAAAGGAAGCTCCAATAAAGCTGTGGACTACAAAGATAGAGCTGAGAAGATCTCCTGAGGAGAAGGAACCAGAGAATGAAAAGGATGGCCTGAGGGCATCATAGGAGGCAGCAGGTCTCTACCCTTTGCAGCTTCAGAATTGCAAAGGTCAGGGACTTTGCCTTGGGGAAAAAAGCTGCTGAGCTCCAAGTTCCAGAATGGTGGCTGCAGCCACACCAGTTTCCAGAATGGCATCAGCAAGGAGAACTTATTCTTTGTAATTAGGGTCAGAGTGCTCAGTGATCCAGGCACTCAACCCTCCTCCAAGAGAAGAAGAATCCTGGATAATGCTCCAGCTGGCCGCAGGCCTAGGAATCATCCACATGGCATTGGTTTTAGGTGCTTGCAGAATGCAGGAGTTCTGAGGTTAGGGAGATTTCCACCTAGATGTCAGAAGAAGGCTTGGGAGGTCAGGCAGTGTGCCCCGGGGAGGGAAGTTTATAAAGCAGAGAGTGAGAAGCCTATTTGGTGGAAACTCCAGAAATTTGGAAAAGTCAGGAACATGGACCAACTAGGGGAAACTGTGGGAGGAAGCAAATCTGGGAAGCCATGGGAGCTACAAGCAGCAGAAGTGCCATAGGGGTGGAGCCACATGGCGCTCACAATTTGCAGCAGATTACTTTGGATGTTCCACAAGGAACTACAGGACTTAATGTTGGCTGTTCTGGATTTTGGACTTGTGTTGGTCCCAATGCTTGGTATCCTGCTGTGTGTACCTTTTGGAATGGTAATGTTTGTTTTGTGCCACTGAATGTTGGAAGTGTTTAACTTTTCTTCTGCACAGGGCTCACAGCTAAGAGTTTGCCTTATGTCTTAGAGGAGACTTGGGACTTGGACTTTTCAGCAATGCTGAAACTATTGAGACTTTGGCAACTCTTACAGATGGACTAAAATGTCTTTTGCATAAACAGATGTACATGAGTCTTTGGTGTCCATGGGCAGAATGTTATAGTTTGTATGTATCTATCCCTCCAAAAGCTCATGCAATCAATGGGCAGACTTCTAGAGGTTGTGATTAACTCATGATCCACTGAGATTATGGATGTGAATGCTACTGGGATTGTAGGTGTGAGTATTGCTCTCAGCATGGGGCAGATAGCCAGAATATAGCTTAAGGGAGACAGCCTTGCTCTCTGTAGCCACTGTTGCTGCTACTCTTCCATTTTGTTCTTGCACCTTGTCACTGCCATGAACTACTGCCCTCTTCCATGTGCCAGTCAGCCTTGGAGCCATCTGAGTATGGACAGAATCCTCGTTAACTGAGCTACATAATCCTTACCTTCCTTCATTTTGAGAGTCAGGTATTTGTCCCAGCGATGAGAAAAGAGTAACTGAGACAGCTACTTAACGAAGAAATAATCTACAAGTCATGGAATAATTATAGTTTCACAGCCTTATGCTGGGCAGTGAGAAATCAGTATTATTTGAGTAACTGAAGGGGATTTGACTAACTGGAGAGGAAACAAGGATAAGAAAAAGAGAATACATTCAACAGGGGAACCAGCAGGAACCAACAGCTGAACTGTTGGAACAAATGAACCTCTGCTCAGATTACATGGACAGATTGTATTTTAAAAAATTTAGAACTATCTCATTCTTGGCTCTGGTACAAATTTCTACCCAAAGAAATAAATGGAGGAATTCAGGTCTAACAAAGCGCTAAGGAATGCCTTGTTCTCAAACATCTAGTGTCTGCTCTTTCTCTCACTGCTTTCCCTCCACTAAGCACAGTGTGCGCCACTATTGGCCACCTGTCAATTGCAGCCTGTCACCACACTAATTAGTACATCTATAGCTACAAAAGCGGTGATCAGGATGACCGTCCAATTTTCCACATTTAGTCTCCAATAGCCACTTCAGCAAATACAACCCACCAAATTTACAAAAGAAGAGAAAAATCTGTTCATTATTTGCAAATCAAGTATGATATGGCATGGAATAATTTATTTGATTTATATGGCACTGATTGTGTTTGGCTGCAGCAACTCTGACGTAACAGTAATGGAAGCAAAGACCCAAGAAAATGAGATGCTTAGAATGTTTTGTCATGATGGTGATGTTTGAGATTCTCAAATAAATTTGAGATGACCAATGAATCATTTTTTAGAAAATGATATGTATCTTGATATCTGAGATACCTTGAAAGAATGTGCATGTGGCATGCTAGAGTACCTCTGACAAGTGCTTTTAAGCACTTTTCTCCAGTGGAAGTAAGCTCCATGATGGGCCCTTCTCACCCAGAAGCGCTCAGCAACTCCTGATGAAATATCTTCATCTGCAGGAGAATCTCAGAATGACAACTGTGATGCTGTGGAATCATTTTTGGACTGCCTCCCTGTGTGCCTAAAGGGGAAATTCAGCTAAAACCGAGTTGCTTCCTATTAAGCTAAGATATCATCTTGATGTATTTTGGCCTTCACAATCCCTTTATTCTAGCACTCATTTATATGGTCATTGAATAAAATTTTGGGTAGTATCCATGATGTTCTAAGTGTTCTCTAAGACTGATGATACAACACATGTTTCTGGAAATTATTTATTGCGGTCACTGTGTACTTGAAATGTTATTTCATTTCTGAATTTGCCAAGGAATCTTGCTTTATTGTTTCCTACATTCTTAACTTTTCAAGCCCTAAGTTTTGTTTAATAATGCTGGTTCCACCAGGAGTGCAGCGAAGATCTACTAAGTTCTTTTCTGTGGACCGCATGCCATTTCAAATTTGGAAGGGAGCAAAAGGGAATGGGTGTGGAGATAAAACACACAGGCCCTAGCAGCTGGCACCTACCATGCTGCATGCCTCACTCACACCTTGCTGTCAGCACAGCTCCAGAGGGAGGGTGGGGCCTGGTGTCTGCGCCCAGTGACTCATAGCAGCTACTGCTGACTCGTGGGTGAGACCTCTGCAGTAGTTCCTGCATCAGAGTCATCCACAAGCTTTACAGAGTGGTGAGAATATTTTCTTACCACAAACAGTTGATCTTGAATGTGGTACATACAGATCTCTAATCCATGGCAGTAAAACATGAAACCTTTGCCAAACACAGGGGACCCCATAATAAATCACAGCCTCATAGAAAACACTGTTATAAGAAGGAAATTATTACAATGTACTTACCTGAACTGGAAACGAAGGTCAAGTCTCAATCAGGCCATGTGCACTGCAGCAATTTTATTTTTTCATGCCTGTGCACATCCTGTTTTCATTGCCTAGAAGTTCTAGTTCTTATGCTTTACTTAAATGCTACATTTAGGGAAGTTCATTTTTGCCCTCACATCCCTAAAAATAGAGAACAATGCTTTCTTCTGTTTTTCTTCTTGTTGCTGTTGTTCTTGATATATATAGTCATGGAACACACTTTCCTTGGAACATGAATTATTTGTCTTAGTGTTCACTTCAGCTCACTTCTAGTCAGTGTTCAAACAAAGATGTGTTTGTTTCTTCAGTGCCAGGGTACTAGTACTTGTTTGTAAAATAAATATTGTTATCATCCCATGAGGTAGCTGACATTAAATTGGCAAGGGACTGAAGCTCAAAACCATTTATCTTGTTTTCCAAGGACTTCCCCAGCTGTGAAAAGGTGAGAGGAACTGTGCCTAGTCATCCTACCCATGAGGATAACATCAATTTTGGAAAAAAAAAATAGATGTCAAGGGCAACCTTAGAATGGAAAAGTCTCCCTTCATTCAGCTGGACATCAGCAAACATTTACTGATTAATCACTATATTCCGTAAAAGGAAAGACAAAGAACACAGCTCCTACTCTGTACCAGACAAGAAAATAAATCTCTAGGATGTAGGATGCTAAGTGTTGAGCACTAAGATGAGAGAAGCAACTGATCCACAGTGGATGAGTCTGGAAGGGTTTTCCAAGGAGGTTATGTCAAGTGTCCTTGAAAGATGAAGAGGACTTAACTGAGAAATGAATATGGAGAATATTCTAAATAAATTTATTGGGAAAGAATCCAGTACTTCCGTGGACTTAGAAGTGCTTTCATATAGCTGGATTTGTGGCTGTATAGGTACAAATATGTGACAGAATAAGAAAAAAAAGTTCTAATCGCTTACAAGATAGTAACGGGAAAGTGTAAATGCTTATAAAAGAGCCTCTGATCTTTAAAAGTATTAATTGAAAGGATTCTGAGTGTATATTCTAAACAAGTTCCCATAAGGCAATGCTGTCCTAGTCACAGAATCTGTGACTCAGTAGAGTTTGACATAACTTGTCATGTTTTAAAACTTTAGGACTGTTAAATTAATTGTATTTATTAGCATTCAAAAGTTTCATTATATTAAAATCCACAGGCAGATGTTACCAAATAGTTATAATGTGCTTTTAAATGTTCCCCCAAAGCTAGATGCAGTCTTGGTGTGGGCTTCTAGAGTTTACGATTGATTCATGGTCCAATGCTGGGATTATAGGTGTGAGTGCACCCAACCCTGGGGCTGGTTATTTGCATACTGTGTAAGGGAGGGAAACAGGCTTGCTCTTTGCTGCTGCTCCTCACTTTTGCCCTTGCTGCTTTTGGTGCTTTCTGCTATGATGAACAGCCGTCCTCTGCCATGAGCTGCACTGCCTTGGAGCCAGCTGAGTATGGACTGAAATCTCCACCAACTGTGAGCTAAATACAACTTTCCTTCTTTAATTCTGGGTGTCAGGTATTTTGTCTTAGCAATGAAACAAAAGTAACTAAGGTACAAATATTTTAGGTATATGTTAGAAATAATATTTTTCAATTTTCCTTTATGTCTAGAAAATTATAATCAACTACTTTGGAGGAAAACATTTTGGTAACTCAAATTATGTATTGTTCTTCTTGTGTTCTTTCTATTGATCAA